>JBBPDH010000002.1:11029524-11042215 GCA_037974565.1 Clupeocharax schoutedeni | reverse complement strand
CTCATATAGTGTAGTATATGTGCATAATTTTCTATCTAACAATATGTATTCAAGACTGATATAGGCTTCTCTCATTGCCTCTTACTGTAGTTTCATCATTCATGCAGAAATGAACTCCTGATGAACATGTAACTAGCATATGATAGAACAATACAGCCCAACTTTCTAGGTCAAGAGTGTGATAATATAAGTGTACACTGGCTTTATTTGTCTACAGTAAAATCTCCATTATTCATTTGGCTCAAAAGAGTGAACCCAGTCTGTCACATGACTGAGAGCATATTAAGCACATGCTGATACTGAGTCAGCGCTTCAGGTGTCTAATGTCAGGAAAGCATTCACAAGTGGGAATCTGGGTGTGTCTTTCTTACTGTCCAACACCTGTTTGGCAGGAATTGAAAGAGAATAATACTGTTCAAAGATACCATAGAATAAAAAAATAATGCCACTGTGTTTACACAAGGTAATTAAACCTATTCCACTGATGTCCACTGACTCCACTAGCTAGTCCCAATCCTTACAAAACAGACATTTCATTACATTTCCAAAGTAAACCTGACCTAAATCCATCAGCATTATCTGGATGTCATGCTTTTATGTGACTCTAAAATCAACATAATGACTTTAGATTTTGGTACCACACACACACACACACACACACACACACACACACACACACACACACACACACACACAAGAAGTTATTTTCTTCATTGACCAAACTTCATAGGATAAGTGTATCACTAAAGTGGCCACTTTAGCACTAAAAATCCTGAATAAACAGAAGGCATGCATAGCAGAACTCTGCCACCTGTTGGTCCAGAAGTGCGAGAGGAATGGTCAGTATCAGCCAATGTTTCACAGACACCAAAACTAATGTAGAGCTTTTGAACAGCAGGATACACAAACACCAGAACCAGCATCACTGTGATTCACAAGTTACCGGCACTTTTATCCTTTTACTTCTGGCAGTGCTTTACCTCACTGGATGGCTCTATTTTTGGTTCAAATAAGACCATTTGTCATACGTGAACACACCACTGCACACAGTGTGAACAGCACGAAATTCAACCTCTGCATTTAACCCATTCACCAAGTGAAGCAGGGGGCAGCCAGGAACACAGCAGTGTGTGGGGACGGTACCTTGCTCAGGGTGCCTCAGCAGTGCTTAGCAGTTTTGGGAATCGAAACCGGACTTTCTGGTAGCAGGGCGAATGCCCTAACCACTAGGCTACCAGCTGCCCTCTAGTTGGCTATGACCGGGTTTCTCTCAACAATGACAACGTTCACCATTGGTTAGTTATGCATAGTGGGGTTCTGTGCAGCACATTTTTTTTACCTTTTATTTCCTCCCAGTGACCTTTATGTATTTCTTAGCATATAGTTTTTACACCATAATCATTTCTTGCATGACTAATTACTTTTTTTTTTACTTTAGAAGCATCACAAAATGTGACAAATTAGTGCATGTTTTAATAACAATAATAATAATAATAATAATAATAATAATAATAATGAGTTGTTATTAATATTATTATAAGTAGTAGTATTTATTATTATTATTATTATTATTATCATTGTAACCCTAATCCTAACCTAATTTATTATTATTGTTGTTATTATTATTATTATTATTATTTATTATTATTATTGTTGTTGTTCATACTTTAAAGCATACACAGAATTTGTAGCTCAGTGTGCACGCATTCATTTAATATATTTGAATAAGTAGAACTGTTATGAGACTAGATGGAAAAAGTCAAATTAGACACAAAATAGAAAATGGGTAAAACAGCCCATGACTGTGCAGTATGTCAGACTACCAGCTTGTACTCAATGGAGGATAGGATTGTGTGGAAATCTTAAAGACCTTTGAAGCATCCCCAGCTGAGGTCAGCACACAGACAGGGCTATCCGAATTTTACAACCTCATTTTACAAGTGAATGTCAGAGGAACACCGACATACAGTGGAAACTTAAAATACAGCCACTCATAAATCATCACCTGAGTCAAAGGGGTTACAAGGGCCTGATCAGAAATGCCTGGTAATGTGAACCTCTGCACCTAAATAAAGCTACTGTATGCAGTCTCTTAAAGAGAGCAGCTGCAGAACACATCCAGCAGCAGAGGGGAGCTCTTCAATGATTTTGACAGTTACTGTCTTTACTGTCTCAGAGGCAGAAGCACAAGAAAAAGCAGAAACAGGAAAGTAGAAGCAGACTAAAAGGGAAACAAAGAACGGAAATCAATAGAAAACAAATTATTCCCTGCAGCAAGGACATTTTAGATATTCGTTATCATACATAACCAGTCCACCACTTGCATCTCTCAATTTAAAGCTGATTAATCAATACACAAAACATAATATCTAAGTAGTCCTTAACACTGTTGACCTAACCATTCCTCTGTAAATAAGTTGTTAAATCCCCCAGGCTCATTTGCTGAGGCAGTATTAAGGGAGAACACACATGGTTACCAATTAAAGAAAGTAATTTAATAAAATAAAAAAGAATGATGAACACCGTGAAATATAATCAAAGCAACAAAGTCAAAGACATGCTCAAGAGGAGAGAGAACATATCAGACCTTATATAGCCCTTATGGGCCATTTAGGCTGACAGCCAATACCTGCTGATAGGCTCCACTTTGCAGATCCGAGGACAACAGGAACACACAATCAAGGCCACAGCAAGACCACAGGTATACTAAAACCATTTAGAACGATCAATGCTGAACATCACGTTCTGAAGACAGTGCTCCTGGGTTTCTTTACATAACAATTTGAGTTAACATTCATTTACATTTACGGCTTTTATCAGACACTTTTATCCAAAGCAACTTCCATTCCCTACCTACAGGGGGCAGTCTCTCCCTGGAGCAACTTGGGGTTAAGGGTCTTGCTCAGGGACCCAGTGATGTGCTGAAGGTAGGATTCGAACCTATGACCTCTTGGTCCAGAGGCAAGTATCCTGCCACTAGGCCATCACCACCCACCCCGACCCACCCCGACCCACCCCGACCCACCCCCACCCACCCCCACCCTATTTGACCTGTTCCTGCATGCAATAGCAGTGTTGCTGTTTTGACGCCCTAAAGTGTGGTTGGTTTCTCCAGACTAACAGTAGGTGGTGCAGCAGGACAGGTTGTGAGCTGAGGTCCCACACTGAAACCATTATGATCCCCAACTGCTCTGTAGATCAGAATGAAGATAAGCGCTGGGAAGCAACATGCTTTAAGTTAATTCTGAGTAAGGAAAAGAGAAATTAATTCACAATTCAGGACTTGGTTAAGACGCGTGTGTGCTATAAATAGAGAGCTTCAATCCAGGCAAGATCATATAGTCAAGAAACAAAGACAGTACATTTCCACAAGAATGCAACGGCTGCAGAAAGAACTGAAACCATATACTAGAGTGGTTTAATCCAATCATACAAACATTTGAAAACTGAATTAAAAAGCATTTACTGAGTCTACAGGCTATTGACATATTGTTTCACTTTACATCATTTCATCTAGATTGATCACCCAACAATATCAATCCATCCACAGCAAAAATGTCTGCAAACCACAATGGTCTTTAATTATATTTGCTCAATTGAATAACTGCTTTTGACTTTGTTAGAGAGTCCGACTCAGCAGGCAGAGTGCACTCAGCACAGTTTCTGCTAACATGATCAAAACAGCGGTCTCACAGTTTTCTTAGATCATGTAAGGCTAAACCTACAGTGTAATCATCCTTGCAAGAGGACAGCAAAGTTCAGAGTCTTCTCTAATACCCTGTTAATACAGTAAAAAAGATGGGGAGGAAAAAAATAAGAGGCTTTGTGCTTCATAAAATGGTGGCTAGCTCTTGCAGACCAATTATAATGAAGACATGACCCATTCTGTGGCATAAAGTATATATTACATTCATAATATGCATCCCAGTAGACCAAGTATGATTCCTGAGCGTCATCATAGGACAGCATTACAGAGCCGAGTGACCACTCTCCGAAGTGAAGCAGGAAGCTGAGAAGGTCCAGAGCAAACCCTCATCCTGAACAGTAAATTAAATCTAGCAGCCCCTCTCTGATTCTTCACTTTAAAAAGCTAATCAGAGGGTTAATAAACTTTCACAAGCTGACCACAGCACCGTGGAATCAATGGAGTTCTATGTCATTTGGCCCTATCTGTAAGACCTTGGCAGGGAGTGTGGGCTGCTGATGTGGTTCATCAGTTGGAGCAGATGGAGCTGTACCTGGAACAGAGCTGGAGTTTCTTAGGTTTTTTTTCCCCTACAGACACAGACACACATCGCAAGCCGCTGGAGCCCAGCTGGTCAGCCTGATTTACTGGGACTGGTGACACCCTCCATCTGAACCATGACTACTTGGGAGTGCTGTATTTTCCAGTTTCCTCTGTGCTCACACTCATTAGGTTCCAGGGAGGCCCAAGGGAGGACCCCTGTTCGTTAAGGAGAAGCTCTGGAAGTGACTCGTGCCGTGGGTGTCACCTGGGTGATGCTTTTCCCACAGAATGGAAAAATGTGATCATTTGACTCTTGAGATCATTTAGGGAGACAGATCTACGCTGTATTTCCTGAAGCAATTATATTGATTAAAATGACTGATATGGTGCTCAGAAAACTGGCTTCATTGAAATAATGGTGATGTAAATTTGATTAGTATTATTTCACAGTTTCTCATGCTGAATTCTCAAGCTGAATTAAAATGTATGCTTTTCTTTTTGTCAGATCTCTGTCTACAGAATACCACGGGAATTGTCCCTCTTACACACACACACACACACACACACACACACACACACACACACACACACACACACACTCACACATGCATAAACACACAGAAGATTTGAAATCATACTGACAGAACAGGCAATAGAAAAGAGCAGTTATATATTACCTCCATAATAAATAAGTGCGATAGAACGCCACAGAAAATGGAAGTGGAAAAATGAAAATCCTGAAACACATTCCACATCAGGGACATGCAGAAGATTTTCTTTATAATACACCCTTTAAGACTTTGATGGGTTTAATGAGATTTCTGATGTGACCTGCATTTAGATTGCCGTTCAGCCTTCCACTGAGTCTAACAGCGGAAACAATGAGCGAAAGACAGAGTATCCATACTTGGATAAAATGGCAATTAAGTGTAAGTTTTTGGCAAAGTAATTAGGATATGTGCTACAGTGTAGAGTTTGTGCGCCTGACATTTCATGTGCTGGAGAAAAGGCAGAAGGGTGATGGTTTCTGAGGGAGGAAAGGAGAGCCACAGAGGGGTTGGCTCTGTTTCCTGCAAAATGTGAGGCATCAGATCACTGCCATGCTGCTTAACTGGGAAGACAGTGGGAATACTGAAGTGACACCACAGTTTGACAACTTTCTTAGCCATGGGAGCACATCAGGAATAACAATGAGCTACACACAACGTCTGAGAGCATTGTCAGGTCTCGAGGGGCCTTTGGCACACTACATGGAGACATGTAAAAGGGCCTTGGGCTTCTTGCCACTCAAGTCTTGAACTTTCCAGGTTTATTGATATTCCTCTGGCAATGTTCCAATTGATTAGAATGAGCCGAGTTTTCCTAATAGTGTGTTTCATTTATAACTCTTCACTCTCCTGCTCTGCAGGTCTTTGGTGGGTGATTCACACTTAAAACGTCAGATACTGTTTTTATTAGATAATCCACATAAAATCACTCATGAGCTGTAGATGTTGGAGGAAAAACTTACCAAACCACATGAGTCTGCAGGAGAGGAGTTTTAAACAGACCTGCTGCATTAATCACGTTGTCCTCACTCTTTTCCATCCTGCTCTCTCACAGCAGGCGAGGCTAGTGACTGCCCCAAGAGGTCAGGATCTGCTAAAATGCAACGTCTCTATCACCCGTCCACTTCATCTGAAAGCAACTGGATGCGCAAGGGTGCTGTTCCGTCTGCTCAGGTTGGGGAGAGTGATGGAGTCTGGCTTCCACACTGAAACTGATACTCATGAATTCCAAGTTGTAGTCTGAAGACCATAGCTGTGACATCTTGATGTCACAGCTGCCACAGTTGTACTTCTTAAATTTCTTATTCAAGCAACACTCATAAATATTGGCTGGACATGTTAACATTCCTGCAGCTGTTTTTCTGTAACAGCAGCATTCTTCCTCAAATGTTTTGCAGGATTGTTCGCAGTCACAGCTATCTGGTGTGGACATTCTTGCTACACAAGTACATAACACAGTTCTGCCCTGAGACTGCAGTTGCGAACAGATACGGCAACATGGCTGAAGATATGAAACCCTAAGATATTAGAATTCCAGCCTGAGTTACTGAAATATTACTCACAATATTTACAGTTGTCCTGCATACTGCCTCTCGCCATTCTACCATCACGCAACAGATCATAATTCATTATGGTACTAAAATAAGGAATCTTAGGATAAATTGTTGATGTAAATCAAAATGTTCAGTTGCCAAGGCCTTTGTTTTCACACAGATGATAGATGGTAAATTGTCTTGGACAGTAGCAGTGCATAAATAATTTGAAGTGATACATTAATTATTTCAGCACATTCTCCCCATCAGTGTGATCACAGTAAGACAGAGACTGCAGGGAAGCTGTTTTTGAGAAAATCTGGCCATTTTGGTCGTCGAATGGATATTTGACTATTTTAAGAAAAACATAGGACATGACTAGACACACACTAGATTAGATTATGAATTCCTATTCAGAAATTCAGGGATGTGTTCTGAGCTCCGAATTTTGAAAATCCTGCTGTTGGTATTTCTATTTTCCATGGGATTCCAAAATAAGTGGAAATCCTTTTCACTTTCCAAGAAGTGTCTGTTTTTCCTCGTTTTGTAGCTCAAACCAAAAATAGCTTGAACAAGCAGGAATTGGAAATGCCATAACTCTGAGCTGTAACTTTTAATATAATACAATTACTACCACAGGAAGCTGTTGGTAGTGTAAAGTTACATTATTTTGTAAACCTGAACAGATTGGAAGTGCTAGATTGTGTTTGTATGTGTGTGTGTGTGTGTGTGTGTGTGTGTGTGTGGAGTAGAGTAGTCTAACTAGTATAAGGCCCCCATTCCAAACATCAACAGCTTTTAACAATAAAAAAATAATAAGACATTAGCAGGCCCACTCACCCCCTGATGCTACGGGCCCAAGTGTAATTGTCTTGCCTGAATATGTTACTCCGTGTGTGTGTGTGTGTGTGTGTGTGTGTGTGTGTGTGTGTGTGTGAAAGGCGTACAGGGAGTCTGGTCATGTGAGATAAAAGACAGGAGGAAGGGAGATGAAAACTGAAATAAAACACAGTGAAATAGGAGCAGTGCTGTGGGATTGTGTGTTTGGTGGCTTTCTGAAAGGCTGTTGTCTCCTCTGAGCTCTTTTTCTGCAGGCTGCATTGGAGGCAGGCAGTGACAGGCAGGCAGCACTCAGGCTGCTGTCCCAGAAGCACCAGAGCTTCACCTTCACACAGCCCTGCAAATCTGACTGACAACCTTTGCGTCAACCGGCCCTGTTGACATCTGTTTGCCAACAGCACCCAAGCAAACATCGATCAGCCACTAGTTTGTGTCCAAATATTTCGGAATGTTGTATATCAAACTTGAATTGTTCTAACCCAACACTGTTACTTATTTATGGCCCCATGAATTATTCTCCCTGATATGAGCCACAGTCACGTAATGCTAATTTGAAGATGGTGCTGTGGAGGGCCCAGCGCTGCCTCAGCTGCCTGTGAGTCGCAGCCTCCTCCTAATGCTTTTATCCACAAGCACAGAGACTGGGCTTTCCTAGATACTTAATGGCTAAAAGCACATGGGAATATTACTGGATTTTACCTTCTTAATTTAGGTCACAACAGAGTGGACTGCTTTCTCTGTCTAGATTCTGTGTGCTAGCGTTTAGTGTGTTCCCAAGCTTATTAGCAGAACTGCTGGAAAGAGAACAAGGCTTTGAAAAGGAGCTTGCTTTGCACAGTTTTGATGGGTTCGGTTATATATTGAAGTGGTTAACTAACCAGAAGAATTAAACTCAAAGAAAAGAGACCATACTTCAGTCATAATGACAAATAAAATCTGCTTGATCTGAAGCCCTTTGTTTTAATCAAATAAATGAGAGCCTCCGTCACTCTATAGAAAACTGATGTCTTTAATGTTAAGTAATTAGGAAGTACATAAATGGTCCAAAGATTTCCACAAGACCTTTTAAAATGATCTGCAGTGAAAATTCTGTGCAATATATTTTAATGGAGCTATTAAGTTCTATTTTAAAGTTCCTGTTTTAGGGTTTTATACCCTTTGTCCCAGGCATGTTCATTCATTTGCACCAGAGTAATATTGGGTAAAAAGAGGTCAAAATGATTTGTTATATTCACCAAATTAATCCATAAATAAGGTCTTCCTGTACTACCCAACAAGTAGTATACATTGTGAAAATATTGATCCCTTTTTTAAGCTGTAATATTTACTATCTGTCCTGATACTGACTCTTGGCCCTGAAAGACTAATGCACGCTGCCAATTTTAAAGATGAAATATTAGCTTGTGTATTTACCATGGCAGGAAAATGGAGAGTTACAAGAGGATAAAAAATAAAAAAGGCTTTAGTCCTACCACAGAGTCTTTAAAGTTCACTCCTCTTTCCCAGACAGACTGCTCTTTCTCACAGCTCCCAACACACACAGGAGTGTACACGCACATTATACATACACACACTCACACACACACACACACACACGCATGCATGGTTCTGTAGATTCTGTTTTTGTAATGTAAAAGCATGGTCAAATAGCTGATTTTATGACTTGGGCCTTTTTTGAACCTTTAAGTATTTTTTAGATACAATCCCTGGCAGTTCATGTAAATACAGATACATCACTCTGACTAGTAGCATCCTCATTTTTTCCCCTGATAGCTATCTACATATTTGCCATTTTGGTTGAAAGCCCTCATTATTTCCACATTCCTCATAAGTTCATAGACTCACCCAACACAGACATCACTCGACTCAACTGTTATAAAGAAAAAATGGAAAGGAAATGTTTGGTGCAAGTATAAACAAAAGGGTAAGTGTTTTTTTTCCCTCTACTTGGAAAAATACACCATTAATTAAAAGTTTGTCATTTGTTTTAGGTACGTTTCATGAAGCCAGTTACTTTAATCAAGAATGGACTTATTTTCTATAGTTATATTGAAAAAAAAAACCTTCTATAGTTATACTAAAGCAATAGTTACACTGAAATATATATATTTTTTGCCCATTAGAAAAAAGTGGGAATCAGAATTGTAATTCACAAAAAAATGTCAGTATTAAATGATACAAATCACCACCAACAAAAAAAAATTCTTGTTTTTTCAGATACTGTCAGGAGAATTGTGAAATTGGAAAAAATCACAACACAATACAATACAACACAACACAACACGAGCACAACACAACACAACACAGCACGAATATAACACGAACACAACACAACACGAACACAACACAACACAATACAACACAAACATAACACAACACAACACAACACGAACACAACACAACACGAATACAACACAACACAATACAATACAACACAACACGAACGCAACAGGAACCCAACACAACACAACACAATACAACACGAACATAACACGAACACAATACATTACAACACAACACGAACACAACACGAATACAACACGAACACAACACAACACAACAAAAACACAACACGAACACAACACAACACAACACGAACACAACACAACACAATACAACACAACACGAACACCACAGGAACCCAACACAACACAACACAATACAACACGAACATAACATGAACACAATACATTACAACACAAACACAACATGAACACAACACAACACGAACACAACACAAACACAACACGAACACAACACGAACACAACACAACACGAACACAACACAAACACAACACGAACACAACACAACACAACACAAACCCAACACGAACACAACACAACACGAACACAACACAACATGAATACAACACGAACACAACACAACACAATACAATACAACACAACACAAACCCAACACAACACAATACAATACAACACGAACAAAACACAAAACAATACAACACAACACAAACACAATACAGTACAATACAACACAACACGAAAACAACACAACACAACACAAACACAATACAGTACAATACAACACAACACGAAAACAACACAACACAACACAAACACAATACAATACAACACAACATGAAAACAACACAACACAAACACAATACAATACAATACAACACAATACGAACACAACACAACACAACACAACACAAACACAATACAATACAATACAACACAACACGAACACAACACAACACAACACAAACACAATAAAATACAACACAACACAACACAACACCAACACAACACAACACAAATACAATAAAATACAACACAACACAACACAACACCAACACAACACAAACACAATACAATACAACACAAACACAACACGAACCTAACACAACACAAACATAATACAATACAACACAACACAACGCCAACACAACACAAACACAATACAATACAATACAACACAACACAACACGAACACAACACAACACAACACAAACACAATACAATACAACACAACACAACACAAACACAACACAACACAACACGAACACAACACAATACAATACAACACAACACAACACAACACGAACACAACACAACACGAACACAACACAATACAATACAATCCATTAAAGTAAAAAAGAAAAAACAGCATTTGTAATGACTGTCTAGCAATAATCACCAACTTCAGAACTTTTCATTCCTTTTAGATATATTTAAATACCTCTAACCTCAATAACAGAATGTGACATAGCTCAAGTGAAAATATTTGGAATACATATTGACTATTGATAAAATATTTGAATATCAATATAAAGCTACCTCGCACTAAAAAAAGATAACCAGAACCAGATTAGCACATATAACTGAATCCTTTGCATTTTAAAATAACATGTAATTTTGTAATGACAACTAAACATTATCATATCAGGCTCATTTTAAAGTCAAACAAAGGTCTCTAGTTACTACCAATACAATCAGATCAAACTGGCTTCTGTAAAGGGAGACCTTTCTTAGAAAACAATATTTTAGGATAGCCTCAACATCCATTGGCTATCCTAAAATATTAATTTTTTTCATAGCAAACCTGTCTTTCAGTCTTCCATAAATTCATGATCTGATTAACAGCTTTACTAAATAACCTAAATATTAGATTCTCTTAATATTGTTAAAAATTGGAAAAAGAAAACATTCTATCTATAGATAATAAAACCCCACATTTAATACAACTTGAATAATACCATGTGTAACAAAAATAAATAAATACTGCTGAATAATCATTCACCCAAGGCATAACCTCCTGCATCTACATGATGAGGAGGTACTGATTTCTGCTGTGTTTTTCAGCAAAACATTATGCAAAAATGAATATAATATAATATCAGCTGCAATACAGAAAATCATATCAAACTTCAAATTAAAACAGTTACATTTAATTTAGAATAAATAAACTATTGATAACATACAATGCTAAATCATACACAGACTTCACATTACCATGTGAATACATGCATATATTCATATTTTCATACAGTCTGTTTGTGAGCATCCCTTGAAGCGACCATATTACAAACTACTGAATGAAAAGTAGCAGTGACAAACAGACATTTATTGACAAAATCTTAGGACCAATATGCCATGTTTGCCTTTCAGTAATATCCAAGATCTGATCTTTTAACATGTACACATACACAACACTTCACTGTGACTTTTCTTGCTTTGCCTCATTATTTTCCATTCAGATCAGATGATCTCCATATTTATTAATAGCATTTTTACCTTTAGTCATACCTATTTTAAACCTATGCAAATTGGTGTCTACATGTTCGAATGTATAAATGAATGAATTGATAGAAGAATGAATAAATAAATAAATAATTGAAGGGGTATAATTAAGCAATCACCCTCTGCTTCACTGTTTCTCCAAACGCTCATCATGAGAGGAAATAGCTGCACATTTCATTACCACTTCATGCATTCCATCAGCATTAGCAATGGTGTTAACTTGATGCATTCATTTCTCAGATGATGAGCATTTGCAGAGTAGAATGGTGGATAGGACATTCGTTTTGGTTATACATGATTCTCTAATGTGCTGTGAATCTCTCTTCTCCTGAGCCGGTTAATGGCCTTCCTCACTTTATTATTCCATTGCACATTCTCTAACCTGTTGAGATGAATAGATCGGTTCCTGAGTTCCAGTTCTATTTGGGTGTGTAGCAACAGGCTTTGAGTTCGGAGTGAGGAAGGACATTAGACAATGCAGCTGTTTAATCTCCGCCACTGAATAAAGATGGGCTCGTTTTCCTGTCTGCCCACAGGCCGTCTTCCTGAAAAGAGAGCTTTCACTTCGGCTGTGATTGAGATCATGCTGGGTGTCAAGTAGTCCGCAGCGCAACAGTGGACGTTCAGAGAAAGTTATTATAGCAAACCAGCCCCTGACACACACACACACACACACACACACACACACAGAGGAGAAAAATAGAGGTCTTGTCACATTGTCAGGGTGGAGAAAGCATACAGGTTATTGAAACTGAACCTGTTTAGAAAGGTATAAAAGT
>JBBPDH010000002.1:10996488-11029424 GCA_037974565.1 Clupeocharax schoutedeni | reverse complement strand
GAGGTCTTGTCACATTGTCAGGGTGGAGAAAGCATACAGGTTATTGAAACTGAACCTGTTTAGAAAGGTATAAAAGTTTACAATTTAATATTTCTCTTCCTACAGTCTCTGACTTGTTTATGACCTCATTATGTCATCCAAATGATACATGTTTCACATCAATTTCCCCGTTAATAGGAATGGTGTTATGGTCTGTTTTAGGAGGTCTATTTTGCGCCAGGCGTTTCTTTTCCCCAGCAGTGTGAAAAGTGGAACTCAGCAGGTTCCCTCACTGCATATAAGACATTAAGCCAAGCTGTACAAACGCAGCCCCAGACACTGGATTTACACTCTCCCCAGTTACTACTAATACACTTCCTGAATTATGTCACAGTGCCATATTTGTAAACTTACAATTCTATGCATTATATGAATGCGTGTTTTTCACACGACTTATAACACACAAGACAAATAACACATGGTCTTCTATCATGCAACTGGCACAGTATATTGTAACAATAACTTTGCAGAAGATGAAGACGTTTGGGATTATTTATAGTGTTGAGCATGGCAAAGTTATAAGAAAAGGGGTCACAGAGAAGATCAAAATTACAGAGCAATGCTAAATTCCTCTCTTAAAATCGCCACAAAGTTCAATCATTTAGTCTCATATGGGTATAAAATGAACGTTAATGATCACCCATAACCTGTTTTAAAAGGAAATGTTGGGCCAACACCATGGTGAGAGCTGGAAAACCACATTTAGTGGGTGCTGGGACTGCAATTGAGGATGGAAAACTGTTAGTGCTAATAAAGCCGAATGGCTCAAAAGCTCATTTTAGAGCATAATTCCATTCTGCAGTGTTAAACAGAATGTGGGCTGATGATCCTGAAAGAAGATTGAATTTTCAGACCAGCTGTTTTTTTTTCATGGGAAATGACACTTTCAGAGGAAACTGTCCTCATTCACGAACAAGTACAATGTGAGTCGCCACCCAATCAAGAGTTTTTCAAATGAATGGAAATATGTTCATTTAAACAGTGATTACAATAACAGATGGGGAGTGACCAAAATAGATAATGAGTCCCACACACCAGTGTTAAATGTTTATTTCTTTCTTTGTTTAAAGGTGTATGATGAGGGAAGGACTTGAACACAAGCCTTCTTGCGTAGAAAAGTGGTCATCTTTTAAGATTATGAGCGTGGCAGAGATATCCTAATGAAGACAAAGTGCCACTGTGTCTCCCAGGATGTATGAACAGTTTTCTTTGGATCTTCATTCAACAGCTGAGAATGCAGAGGGAAGCCCTGCACCACAGTTTGGCCCACTTCATCATACGGCACAACAGGAAAGGGACATGGAGGTGCTATACATCATCACAACATCTCAATGGCCCCCTCACTTATCACCTGAGACACTGACAGTCAAACAGCAGGAGACAAGGCACTTTCATAAACACATATCTGCAGTTTTAGATGTGTCAGGATTTAATAGTAAAGTGTTTACCGATTTATTTTGCCACAAATGCTAGTTCTGTGTGATAGTAGTGATAATTTATTTCAGTTGATGTCAGAGAGAGTGAGCTCTCCAGTTGCTCTTGTGTTACATATTGGGCGTGATTCATTTCAGATATCAGTCTCACTGTAAATATAAAGCAGAAAGATCAGCTGTGCTCTTGCACAAACAATAAAAAACTCACAACCCACACAATAAAAGAGTGTCTTTGACAGGATGCATGCCTAAAGTGTCATGTTTTAGGCACAGCCATCTCCTGACATTTGCAAACTCACTTTTGATGGATGAGCCACAAGCGGCATCCATGGCTATTGAATGCAGTGTTTGAGAGTCTTTGTATGTCATAAATTAAGCCTAGTCAGATGTATTGAATAGCGTGTCTGCCTTCTCAAATTGCGGCCAGATGTCACGGCATTTCAATTAAATACAAAGGCAGAAGTACGTGTTTCATAAACGTCCAGTTTCCTGAGCAGGTGCAGGATGATCAGAGTGTTCAACAATGCACCGGAGAGACGTGCTCTGTTCTGCCCAGTCATGACCAAAGACCTGGGCCTCTCTGAGTCCAGATCCATACACCACACGGCACATGGGCATTCTCACTTATCAGCCTTTACAGATCTCTCGTTATTAATATTTTATATTTGTATTCTGTCCAAGAATTTCTCTCTAAATACATCTAAAGTTCTAAAATTAGCCATTTGGGTAAGAACAAGATCACTTACAGCTGCTCCATTCATGCATCATTCATTATATCGTTTTGGACCAACTTCACAGATAAAACCTCCATTTAAAAACGAAATAACCCTGTTGTTGGGGTCAGTTCTATCTTCTTCATATTACTCAATAAATGTGTACAACTGGGTAATGTTTTTGCTTGCTTCACCCAAACAGTTTTATTTTTGTGTATTTTTTATTAACTTGATTTTCTGCTTTCTATTAGATGAACAGAACCATGGTTAAACATTTAGTTACTTTAAAGAATCAGTCTAGGTCATCAGAATTTACACAGCTCAGCTTTGTGTGACTTACCTGATGTATTTGAGAACATGTTACTTACTCAACTATATTAGTAGCTACTTAATACAGTTGCTTGAAATTATTTTAAGTAAATCCAATAATGTTTATTGTAGTCTTGGATAAAATTGCAGCACCAATATTTAATCATAGGACATTCTTTTATGGTTCAGGATTAATCTGGGCCTGGGAAACTGCCCCAGTCTGTTCTAGAATTTATTTAAGTTTAAATTAAATTAATTAAAAATGTAATTTAAAAACAAGACAATTTGTTTACTAACTGTTTTAAATGACCTCAGTGTGTTATGGTTATTATTACCTTTTACAAATATTTCATTTGTAAAAGATAATATACAAAGTGTTTATATAAATTATTCTTTTGTAATTTTGTGCTCGTTTGGATCATTGGATCTAAAATTAGCCATTTGAGAAAAAAAAAAGAAATTTCATCACAGAAATTCTAATTTGAGGTGCTAAACATGTAACAATTCCATTTTCTATTGAAGGTTTAAATTGCTGTGCACAGTGCCATACAATGTCATTCATTCATATTATTTATCTAAAACTCTTAATTCATATATAGAATTGCAGTTTAGTATTTAATTTAAGTGGGTTTAAAACCCTAATCATTTATAGATCCTACACATTATCAGTAAGGATGTCAAGGACAAAATGAATCAACTATTCTAAATTGCTATTATAAAAATAGATGCAGTAAACTGAACACTTACTAGGAAACAAATTTTTTTTTTTGCTATATTCCTGATTTATGTACCTTTGCTGACTGAACGGTGATTCCCATGCTCTCCTGCGCTGGTTTGCAGGCAGGCTCTTCATCATATCGCACAAACCTTGGGAACAAACCAGATTTGTCGCTTGTTAGTGACTTTGTCTCATGACCCCTTTCTTCATGACACATCATACCTAGAATAAATCAAGTCAATGAAAATTCCATTATGCACTTGCACCAGTGCCCTATAACTCAATAAGCAAATGTGAGCCATGCCCTTGCTGCTCTATGGAGGAAGACACTCGGATGCAGCTTGTTACAAGTGCTCTAGCCTCATGCGTGGCCGCATACAAATGGGCAATTGTAGGACTGCTGTAGGCGATGTCATCAGAGGACTTTCTCTCCTTACAGTGAAACGCAACAGTAACAGCCAGACAGTCATTTAAATCACAAACTCTTTCACACATGCACACACACTCCCACCGGTGAGCAGGAAATAAAGTGCTCTTGGGCAGCACAAAGAAAACACAATACATTACATACATTACGAGCATTATTCCAGAGTTAAGCTTTCACTCGCTCATACATAATGTGGGATTACCATTTCCAATCCATATATCACACCGATGGAGTCATTGAGCGAGCAAGCCACAACCACTCATGCAGGCCCACAAGCCAAAAGCCATACATTATAACCTGTGACTGAGAATGTATTTGAGTGCTTTGCTGCATATGTGTCGCAGTACTTGTTATGCATTCATGTTGCAGTATATTACAATATATTCCTCATATGTGAAAGCCGACATTTTGCTTTAAATCAGCCTCTCAGTTTGACAAATGTATCTAGAGATTAAAGCAAGCTGTAGAATGGCATTAGCTACGTCTCTCCTCATCCATTTTTTCCACTGAGTTAACAGTGCAAGCGTCCTCACACTTCTGACGTCTAGCACCGGACAACGTCTAGGCATCATCTTCTGCTAGCTGTGATTTGCAGCAGAGTATGACTACATGGAGTTAATTGCAGAGACCAGGACTGCTCTCTGCACATTCGTCTCATTCTCAGCTCTGCCTCCCGCCACCTGCTCACGGCTCACCCGTGAGTTGCACCCTGGTCAACCAGGCACATCTGCCTTTAAGCTGGATGTTAAACTGCAAATAGGCAAGGTACTTCTCGAAATCAAATTGAAAAAGAGGGAAAAATAATCAGGTTCTCTCCAGACAAAGGGTATTGTCAAAGCTGTAGACAATAGAAAATAAGCAAACACATTTCCATTGGAGCTGGATTGTAACATATTCTGTGATTATCTGATTATCTGTTTTAAAATGAAAATGAATTGCTATTCATAAAATATATATATATATAAATAGAATATCTGGTGCTACTTTATCTGTATAAATTATAACTGTATACAGTATATTATCTGTTATTGTTACAATTGTTAATGAATGAACAGCAGTTGCTTCTTAAGAGTTAATGTTAAACTTGGGTTAAGATTAGGGCCAAGTTATGTGTTAAAAGGAGCAACATAAAACTTATTTTTGTTTTTGGCACATCAACTCACAGAAATGTTAAACAAAAAATAAAATGAATGAAAAATGTAGGACAAGGGAGATTAAAGTGAATTTAATTTAATTTAATTTATTTATGTGCAGCATAAGCTAAGCATCTACAGTCAACTCTCAAAACAGTCTGAGGCACAGTAACTTCACAGTGTTCTTTAAGTATCCTCAGAGTGTGAGCAAGTTATTTAGCCTTATATAAGCCTTTCCATTTACTGCTGCTCTTTTCATAATTTGGTTTTCTACAGTGCTCCCTTCAAGGTTTTGGTTGTAAATAATGAAAAATTATAGATCTCTCTGGAATATTTCAGATGCATGTCCTCTGAGCACAGTTGTGGTTCCGTAACCTTGTAGAGCTGGGAGAGAGCGAGAGTGTTTGTCCCTTTACTGGAACATGAGGGAGGGGTTGCACACATTAGGCAGTGCCGATGGGAGGACAATGTCTCCCGGTTTCACACATGCACAGCCATCAATTTCCCCATACAGGGGCCAGCAGTGGGCCTCCAGGGGTAGATGCCTTAGCTGATGTCACTGCTGGCCACACATGAGCACCTCTGGGGTGAAGAGGTGGCCTTTTTCCTTGGACAACCCTGGAGGCAGCAAGCTTCAGAACCAACTGACCTGTGCTGACAAGGACGGCCATGTCGTTGCAGGAACAGTCTGACAACCTGGCACTGAACAGGACCCTGACCCAGGTCCAGTAAGGATTAGTTAGGATTTTACCTATTAAACAACACAAACAGAATATAAATATAATGTATAAATATAAAAAGATTTAAAAACGTAATACAAAAAAGGCACATTGCATCTCTTTTTTCTCTGTAGTACGTGGAGCATATTGTTTTAGAGACTCAAAAGTAAAGTCAGGCTTCTCTAAAGACAAACTGACAGACTCAAACTGACAGACACTTTAAAGCTCCTGCAGAGAAAAGCTGTGCTGTTGTCTCATAGTAGCTGATAAATATCAACTTTAAACGCTTTTTTTCTACTATTTATATTTAGATCTTCACCAGGGGATAGTCGAAATTAAAATTAGGTTCCACTGCTGGCCAGTAGAGGGAGATCTAGTGGCATGACTCCTCGAGACACAGTCATGGCCTGACTGCTTAAAACCGTTCCATATATTAGATTTTCTTTTTTAGAGTTATGTGAAACAAAAAGAACCAAATTAAGAGTATTTCCCTCCATCACAATCCCAGCAGCAAAAAGCTGCAATTCAGTCACAGAACTAAAGTTGAGTTGCAGGCTCTTTTTTTTAAATTGACACAACTAGCTCCAAATTAGAAAAACTGGTAAATTTGTGCCTTAAACAGAAAGTGTCTGCCTCAGTGTGCCTGATTTAGTTCCCTGTCTAAGAGAACATTCTGTGTTAAAATTCAATGGTGATAATTAGCTCTACATTGTGTTCTCCCTCCCCCTCCCACTCCTCCTCGTTCCTCTATTTTGCACTCCCTAGCTGGCCCAGGTTTTCTGCTGAGGGGTTTGCAGATGAGATTAATGGTCTAGAGGAAGAATAAGAATGATATGCAGACCTTATTTGCACTGAAATGGCCTTGAGCTCACACCACATCTATTCATTACGGCATCAAAGGGCCTCGCCTCTCTCCCTGCTCAGGCATAGGTAAATAGTTGGTTGGCTTGTGCTTTTGAAACGAAGAACTGCACAATTTCCTCTCTGATCTAAAAGATTTAACTTTTCCCCCTCACCCAAGCCTTTTACTTCAGTTCTCTGCCGCTGTAATAGTGTCATTTTGTGTTTCGGGCATTTTCAAAACAGTGGTAGCACTGTAATAAATCAGGAAAATGTATATATTTTGTATCGCATTCAAATTTTTTTGTTTTAGTTTTATGGGATGTTTTTTTTGTCAGTCCTGGTTGCATTTGTAGATATGAGTGCTAAAAGTCAGCAAATTCCTATCAGTTTTCTGTTTGTCGGATGAATTCCAGGTTCAAATAAATATCTGAAAACAATATGATTGAACATATAAATTGCCTTCGGGGCAGACAAACAAAGATGCTTGTACTTACGTTTAAAAACAAGTCTCATTTTTGGAACAAAAATACTTCAGGCTTTTGCAAAAGTAAAATTAGAGATTCTAAAAAATGTTAAAGTAAAAAATTACTTTTTATTAGAATAATAATACATGTGTTGTATGAAGCTGAAACAAGGTCAGACTGCACACTTAGCCTGAAGAGAACATACAGTATCTGTGACAGTACTAGCTACATTTCAGCTTGAGGGCTTTAGTCACTTAACTAGGTCAGCTGCGGCTGGGTGTATAGAATGTAGCCTTCCTCTATGCTGCTTTTCTGGGAAGAAACAGAGGAAGGGGACACCTTGCCAGAGACGACCCCTGCCTTGTTCTAACAGCAGGAGGGACCACATGAGTTGACCTCACTTGACCACAGCACCTTTAGAACATCTACATATAGAAGCTGAACCATATCACAGTGGGAGTATTATGTCTGGAATGCATCTCATATTATTTTTTCCACCACTGCAGACCAGCACGTAATAATAATGACTTATCTTTTAAATAATATCTGTTGCCTTTATATCTGTTGTCTATATAACAGCAAATCCTTTAGTATTACACTAATCCTGAGCCCATAAAATAATGAAACAGGAGCTGTGCTGGATTTCGTGGCTAATCGTTGCTGCTAGTTTCATTCTTTATCACGCTATTTTCTTATTGCTATAGACACCAGTATGACAGCCACGGTGGATTTACAGCTCAGATGTGTCGTATTTTAGGTGTAATGGGACTTGAATCCCTAACCCTCTGATAGGGAAGGGATGTTACTTTTCTTGTACAATCTTAAGAAAGGTAAGCCTGTGTGACTTTCATTACGGGCCAGGCCGATTAAAGCAGCACTCTTATCAGATGGAAGATTAGCTCCGGATCTGGCTTTCTATGTGATGTCACAAAAGAGCAGAGAGTGAAATGCAAGGATTAAGTCAGACTCGAGGGAGGGAAAAGAAAGAAAAAGAAAGAGCGGCTCTGGTTTTCAGCATCTATATCCGCTCGCAGGTTCAGGCCAGAACGCTGTGCAGTCATAGCACACCCTGAGCCACATGCTGTCTGTCCAGCCCCACACTGCAACCAGGATCAGATAACACAGAAAGAGGCCTGCCTTTAACTCGCCACTACAGAGAAAGCTAGGATTAGGAAAGAACTCTCTCTCTCTATCTCTCTCTCTCCCTCCCTCTCTCTCTCCCTCATTCTCTCACTATCAGCTTTATGCTAAACCAAACAAATATTTAAGCTCAAACGGAATGTAGCTGATTTCACTCTCATGTAAAATATCACTCATTTACAAAACGAAACAGAGAAAATGTATATTCCATGCTCTCCTACTTCATTAGCACGCCGTAAAAGTACACAAGCATGCCCATGTTCCTGTAAATTAGCCCAAAGGGCTTCTGTTTTCCTACAGTTGAGTTACCTCACCTTTCCTGTTGCTGGAGACAGCTGAGACAGGACTATATATGCCATGCTTGATTACAGCCCCATGCAGCTGTCTGTGTTCAGAAGAAATTTAATGGCCTTCTTCCATGGCTAATGAGCATAGCCGTGTTACGAGCATGGACATTAAAATGTTGTAATTTTGGAGATAATTAGTTTGCTTGTCAGTTTTATGTTTGGTGTCTCCATGGCTTTTGGAACAAGACCTCCGAGACTCCTTTTGTTGTTTATGAGTCAAGCGTCAAAGGACTTTACAGTTCTATTTAATTAACAATGTCTGTTCTA
The DNA here is from genome assembly GCA_037974565.1 of Clupeocharax schoutedeni. Classification (NCBI taxonomy): domain Eukaryota; kingdom Metazoa; phylum Chordata; class Actinopteri; order Characiformes; family Alestidae; genus Clupeocharax; species Clupeocharax schoutedeni. Next base: position 11,020,872 of record JBBPDH010000002.1, on the reverse strand, counting down.
TTCGCTTGCCTATTACTGTCATCAGACCCTCTGATAGTGGATCATCATTTTTTTAAAGTCTGACAAAGATCAGCTTGATCTGTTATACAGTATGGCATAAAGAAAGACAGGACATGGTTACAGATGGAATAAGCAATTTTGAAATACCAGAAACTGTTGCAGCCAATTCTGCTGACTCAAGCAAGATGAAATCAAAGTGTTAATTGCAGGTATATTACAGAACACTCAAAGTACAAACTTTTTTTAAAAATCGGATTTATGTTAAGAGTGCTGCTGTACTGGCTGTTTTTATTGGATTACCAGGAACTTCTTCAAAAGCAATATACTAAAAATATACATTTGTACTTTGGAATCTAATGAACACAGTATATTTTATATTATTCAGAAGAGGTTAATTGCAAAATGGATTTATGTGAAGAGCCTACTGAATGTTATTGTCATGATGGCCATTCAGAGCACACAGGGCATATCAGCGATAGCAGTAGAGAAACTTGCGTAGTCAGTGAGTCTGTATGGCCAAACCAAACACATGCCCTGTGTCCCTCATTATTGCAAACAGTACTGATCCTCAAGGCTTTGGCTTGGTGTTCAAAAACAGCTTCAGCCATTGCTCTGTGAACACTCTGCACATTTGCAAAGCATTCGGGGCTTGACTTGGCAATGTGTGGACGTCTGAGTGCAATTTCCTTCCTATGAGTGGAAATTGCACTCAAGGCTCTGAGAAAAGGCAAAAAAAAGGAAAATCCCTTTATTTAATTCAGACAATCTATCATCTTTCAAAGCTGCTGCAGCTTGTGAATTTCTTAAATACAGTGTTGACTGGCCCTCGTCCATTAGCTTGTTGAGGCTGCTATTATTCATCACATGATAAAAGAGGACAGAGGTAATGAAATTACACTCGGCATACACAGCTAAAAAAGACACGAGTGACCCTGAAGGTCTCTGATTTCTATCATCACATAATGTCTCTCGGCTGAGAGCCTAGACAGAAGGCAACACAAGAACACATACTGTTTTACTCTTGATGCAAAAAGCCAGAACCTCCACGCAGTTCCCAAGCAGAGATGTATAACTTCACGGTTTTGTTTGTTTAAATTCCAGGCTGGATGAAGACTCCTGAGTGTGATCCTGGACTTGTGTTTTGACTAGGATGTTCTCATCCGTCTGTAGTGGAAGTGTGAGGCAATGAATGTGCTAACCAGAGAGGGCTGCATTAGCGAAAATTTCACCCAGGCGAATCAATCAGTACTGAATATTCGCTGCCTTATGTGGAAGGCAGCTGCAGAGAACTAACCCTAACGTTTGCTGTCCCTGTAAGGGATTAACACATTTCTCTGTCACTTCTGTATACTGTATTTGAGAATGAATACCTTGCTGTATTCCAAGTATGAGTCATAAATATGAACTGTTGGCTGTATAACCAATATAAACGCGTAATTTATTAATATTAATTTAGAAATCATTGAATATTATTAGTTATAATACTTGATCCTCTCAATATAGGCTATTTATTTAACAGCAGTTCGCAGTTTGCAGCACAAAATTACTCTAACAACTGGACATACCCAGGAGATTTTTTTTGTTCCAGACAGACAACCCCACTGACCTATTTTTTAACACCAAGGAAATAGCACTGATTAAGGTACTGGTCTATCTTCACCTCCTTTGTCCTTTACAACATATGGCAAACCTTGGAGTTCAAGGACACAACAGTTTCACACATAATAGTAGATTCATCACTGACACTAGCATCAATCTCCCTCCTCCCAGAGCGGCAGTGGGACCTCCACTTCACCACCACCCACTTTCACTTCTCGGGCTACTGTCTGTCTGTGAAAACGTGCTACAGCGTGAAAGGAAATACACAACAAGTCATTAACCATTGGATCCCCTTTGTCATTTCAGGGTATACATTTCCTTACTGAGCATTTGCTGCTATTACTATATGTCTAGAGAAGACTGTGTGTGTCTACATTTGCATAGAGAAAAATACATACGAAAACAACTTATTCATAGAAAAAAGCATGATGTGTCTGGCGGCATAACAGCATAACATCACAAGCAAAAAAATGCTGATGGTACCATTACTAGACTCTGGACACTGTCAAAACATAGTTAAACAGGGTAGGTAGTTACATCTTCACTGCTATGAGATTAAATAAACAGTTTTCTCCATTTCTCCATTCTACATTTTAATCTGAAGCAATATTATTGCAATCCCTGCCACAACCTTCAGCCAATCACAGAAAGCTCTGTTAAACAAACGAGCAATCAGCGATCACATATCACTAAACTGTGCTACACACCAGCTCTGCAGTACTGGAGTTGAACACTACTTATATATGGTAGATCTATACATTTTACTATAACAATCTATTAGTGGTGGGCATAGCTTATTTAAAAAAAAATCTAGATTAATCTCACTGTCATCTTGGAATTAATCTAGATTATTAAAAATAGCTCATATGAATTCTGCCGAAGGCATTCAGAATATGTGTGCTACCCAGATAATGACTAGTCTTTGAGAACGGGTTTCTCAACTCCTACAGTAAACTAATTCCGCATTGCACAAGGTGCAAACAACCTTAGTCTTGTTGAGGTTTCCCTTGGGAATCTTCTTAAAAATACATTTTCCCTGAAGCAAACCCGGTGGCTTTATAGCTGCATCCATGTTAGCATGGATGTCTACTTGTAATTTCATAGCAGGCATACACACAGGTTTAAAGATTCGTTCTCGCCCCCTACAGTACAATTTGGCTAGGTATACATCCGCGCTAAAATATCAAGGTAAGAGTCTTCATAGCTTGCATAGTACAGACCCAGCTCCCAACCCAACTTTGTGAATAGATTAACGCTGATATTTTTTCATCGCTCGATAAGAGTCTCAAGTTAACGCCGATAGTGGCCAACCACCACAATCTATACAATATAATTTTAAACCACCCACTCAAAAGTATTTCATATGTGAACTAGGTGTCTTCCTGTGTTCGTCTGTAAGGGCATTGGTTAGTAGGGTACTTTGAAGTCTCTAGTTGTAGGAGTTGAAATAGTAATAATTCAATATTATGTCAGTTATGCCTTACTTACAACTAGAACAATCATACCCATGACAAAGTATGACTTTAAACCATTTAGGATCTTTATTAACTGTCTTGGTGGTCCTTGGCTCTTGCCTAGTTAAACTTTTATAGTCAGTTTGTTTGGTTAGTATGATTGTGCTGTCATATTAACGTCTTGCCCCTTTTGTTCTAATTGACTAGCCTTTTGTTTGTTTAAAGGCTAAATTCTTATTCCTTAGATGACTGGATATTTCAATCTAGCAGTCTGTTTGCAATTTAAGATGACATTCTGACTGGGTACCTAAATGTATGTTTGGTTAGTTCAACCTTGTGCTTACTTCTTTTTAGCAAGGGATTGGGGCTCTGATGCCAAACTATGGGGCTATGGGTGTATATAACTGAGGCCAAAGGTCTGATTACAAAGTTTTTTTTCATTCCGCCTTTCCTTTAGTCAGCTCTAATCTCCAATGCTAACACAAATTAACTCCACTTCTAGACAGTAGAGCACAGAGCTGAGGGTAATCTCATTCATTTCTCCAGCATCAACGCAGCCCTGTAAGGCAACTCAATGACGTCATCCATGATGGCGATCCCTTTTGTGTTGAATAGAGGCTGTGAGATCTGCTGCTGTTTCTAATCTAATGTTGACTCAGACAGAAGACTCTCAAAGAGACTCTCAAAATATGTTCTGCATCTCAGGCTGGATTCCAGAGAACACTTCCTTCCTGGAAGAACCATATCAGCACATTAGTTTGTTGCCTTCAGTCATAACTGTGAGCTGCGAAAGGAGAAACAATTAAACAGAAACAATAAGGAAACCACACAGACGAGACTTCGGACATCCTGTCCACTGCTCTATGAGTTAACCTGTTGAAACCTGTCTACAAATCCAGGACACTTGGAACAAGCGTATTAGGAGCGAACAGATACCAGAGGCAGTCAAACAGTGGTGAAAGTCGGTTTTGTCCCTTTAGTGACTGTAGGAGAAACAAAGCCTTTAACTTCACCCTGCACAGTAGGGTTTCTTTTAATATCAGCTTGTAAAACAGACACTCGGATGATTATGACAGTCTATTGAACAGAGTGGTCCTGGCTTTTTTCCTCTTATCTTAATCAAACAAATTACAGTGCCAAAATTAACTTTCTTTACATTTCCGTTGTTTGTCATAAGACTGTGTCCTCTATTCAGGATGTTTGAGGAAAGAGAGACACACTTGGGTAAATACAGGTCTATCAGTATTCCATTTATTTGAAAGATCATGTGCGCCGGCGCTCCATCTGTTTATTAGAATAATACATTAAAAGTAACATCAACAATGGGTCTGTGAGTGATGAGGCGTATGAGGACGGTTAGTAGGAGAATGGGATGTGTAATGTTTTTAAACACTCCCCCCCGTCTCTCTTTCTCTCTCTCTCTCATGCATTCTATCTGCTCTCTCCTTGTCTCCTTCACACTCTGTCTGTGGCCATCTGGGCCCTGGCAATGTCTGCTCACTCAAGGTGAAAGTAAACTACAGCCCATCCTGTCAGAACCCCTGTACCACAAGACTGCTGCCTTCAACAGCACCACATTTGTTGCCCAAATGCCATTCTAGACATGGCTCACATAAGATGACACATGAAGCCACTTAGATAACCAGTGTGGCATCAATGCAAAGCACAAAACCTGAACTTCATTCAGAAACACTGTGAGAAAACAAGCAACCAGTGTTGTGTAATCATCATCTCCAGGTATAGTTCTAATATCATTATTTTCTCACAGATATTAGTCCTTGAGGTATTGACCACATACAGATGCACACACAAACACATACAAACATGCACACACACACACACACACACACACACACACACACGCACACGCACACGCACACACACACACACATATTGAGACAGCCATCCTGCAGAGGTGTTAATAGGCTGAGGGTGTTTTATCTCAGATGGCTGAGGAGAAAATAGGTTTTGTGTCTTGGGGGATGGGTTTGATCTCAAATTTTTCGTCCTTAATGCTTGTTTAGTTTCACTATTCTCTGAATACTGGGGCAAAAAAGCACATGCATGAACTTGTCGCTGCAGGAAGTTTGCCAGATGGAAATTCAGCGAGCCTTGTCTTGAAGGGACCTTTTCCGGACGTGATCAGCATGTATTGCTTTGCTTACATTTTAAACTGATTTTGCCACACGTACAGAAGCATCCTTATAGAAACTACTGGAATTTGACATATTAATGTTCTTTTTTACTTTGGATGTTTTGGGTTCTCAAATGCCATGCAATGTTATTCAAGTTTCTGTGTGACTTTCTTCACTCATTTTCACATTAGATTATTAGATTGTGTTGAAACAGATTTTTGTAAACAAACAAAACTCACATAAAGACCCAAAATGAAACCACATATTGGTAACACGAAAACAAATACAAGAAGGCAATAAATTCTAACATAAATTAATGTAAAAATACACTTTATCCTGAAGCATTTCTAACATTCATCTTGAATGTTTTCACACTGCGTAGAGGGTGATCAAATCATGTAAAATCTAAAGAAAATTGAGGCAGAGACAATTTGAATAAACTATAGAACTATAATATGTCAATAATCTGTGCTGTAAAATTGTACTTTGGAATGTGTCTTCACAATGACCTAAACATTTAATTATTCAAAGACTAGATCTGTGTAAGTTTTTATTTATGTCATTTGCATATCTAAAATATATACATTGTGTTAACAAAGCTTCCAGTACAAAAGTGTTTAAAAATATAACTTGAAAAATGTTAATTGTGATACCTATTGCACTTAAAAATGACCCTATTCATCTGAAAATTGATCACATGAAGTCGCACATTTACTTGAAATGCACAAAAAACTACATGTGATTTTTTTTTTCAAAGGTGGATTTCTTACCATGCTGTACTTTTGTCTTCATTTCTGTAGCAGATGAGGCTATGAAAAAACTGATCTCCACTGAGAGAGTACATTGCAGTACTCTCAGAATGCAGCATCTCTCTAAGCAGAGAAACTATATAGACATGGATGTGTGGAGTGACTGACAGGTTGCCCTCTGAGAAGAACATGTCTACATTTAACCTTTCTTCTACACTGTGAAAGCTGTCTCTTAGTCCAGGCATTTCGGAAAACAACATCTGTTTTCCGCATCCTTATCTGGCTGAATATTATACTGGATACCAGATTGGTGCTGAGATCTAAGTATGAAATGGTAATGTCGAAGCGAAGGTGGAGGTCAGTGTTAATGCAGTGTCAGTGTAATAATCCATGTGGCCAGCACTTGCTGCCCTCCTGTGTTGTATAACCCTTCTTGCTCAGTAGCATTACACATGCAATTACGCTGTTTGTTTTACATGTATTTATGGGTCCTGGAGGTCTGACAGACACAGGGCAGCTCTCGCTCCCCATTGAGGACCATCTGCCGCACAGCCAATTAATATTCAATAGGCCTTCTGCTTGAGCTCATATTGCCTTTACCTGCTCTGCTGAAGCTACTGATGAACGGATGCAGGCACAGAGATTCAGGCACATACTGCAGAAAGGTTGTTACTACATCCCTTCAGTCAATTCTTAAGTGAAATGAGCCAGATTTGTCCTTGCATTAGTCTCATGTTCAGGATACATTTTTCTCAACTCCTGTTCAAGAGTGGAAGAGCTTTAGGAACTGTTATGTAATCCTTGGTCATCAGCAGCTGAGAGAGGCACAAACATATGTGGCACTATTTGGAATTAGCATGCACGAAGAGTAATCAGAGGTGGGTAGAGTAGCCAAAACATTGTACAAGTAATAGTATTGTTACTTAAGAATATGACTCAAGTAAAAGTAAAAAGTATTTAGTGAAAGTAACTACTAGAGTACTGAGTAACTTCTGATTTATTGTTTCAATAATCAGACCATGAATGTAACCAAATAGACAAAAATATAAAATAGCAATGTGCAAAGTTTTAATAAATTACATTTTTACAAGATGCCTAAAACAGAATAACATAAAATATACATGAATATAAATAAGGCAAATTCAACCACAAGAAATGGTAATAACCTCATAACTTCTTTTTGTTTAAACTCGTAAAACAGCACAATAGGCTCAGCGGGCAGAGATTTTATAGAGGAACATGACAAGGCAGCCTGTGCATGCCGAGGTCTCTGTGGTCATAAACTGTGTGCGTATTTTGCTGAAAATCACAGTGGAATTCTTGTAGGCTGAAATGTTGACATGTTTAGACAAACATAACAGCGCATGACTCTTCTTTTTTATAGTCTGTAAGGTAAACATAGATCGAATGTCTCTTCTGATTCTGAATCACATGCTGTTGTTTCTGCCGTTTTCTGCTTTCAGTCTCTTTGCTTCTGTTCTCCGTTTGTTTGTTGAAAAAGAGTCACGTGACAGAGCCTTTGGAAGAAGTCTGACAAATTAAGAAAACCCACTGTGTACTGAATAACAGATGAATAAAAATAAAAGTAGTGAGGGGGATGTAACAGAGTAAAAGTAGCATTCCTTCTTCACAAATATACTCACGTAAAAGTAAAACGTATGTTGCATTAAAACTACTCTTACAAATACGGTTTATCCAAAAAGTTACTTAAGTTAATGTAACAAAGTAAATGTAGTAAATTACTACCCACCTCTGAGAGTATAATGTATTTATGTTTGGCCTAGATGGATGAGTTACTGACAGTTGATAATGTAGACCTCATGCAGTTATTTGACTCTCTGTGTTAAGTTGCACTGATTTTAGCTAATATGCCTGGTGACACTGAATAATTAAATTAAAAAGAGGTATGGAAAAAAAAAAAAAGGAAAAAGAAAATAAAAACCTAAGCAATAAAATGACCAGAATTGTAAAGTCTATAAGGATTTTTTACTCAAACACATTTCTTATTACATCCATGGCATTTCAGAGCTTCAATTCAATACTGTTCGATAAATTCAATAAGTCATGGACAGTGAGACAAAAAAAAAGAGACATTTCTCCTTGAGATGGAAAAAGGCAAGTAAAAATGAACCAACCTCTCTGAGCTTCTTCTCGCTTGAATAACCTTGAATGAAACCTCAGCTGAGAAGAGAAGCTATTTTCACTTACGTCAACGAAAGTGCCAATCCAGCAGACCCGTGTTCTTCTCGACACTGGCTGTTTTCGCTTGCTGCTGTTTTCAAGTGGAGTTCACACAAAAATACTGCCTAATTAGTGTTTTCCTTTTACGTTTACACCTTTGGCATGCTGCAGTGTGAGGAAAGCTTCAGCCCTAGCTGGTGCCATATATAGTGCAGCAGCACATAACTGGAAAGAGGTGAGGAATTGAGTGTGATTTTTGCACAATGCATCATTGTTCCAGTTCACAATTTACACTTTCAAAGCAGAATGAATTTCTTAGAGCAAGAAATCTGTAATTGACATACACTTTTATAAAGTGTTGTTCAACGTATTCTTGCTAAAACCGTAGATATACATATAAATAGAACCACAACAGATCAAAGAACAATTTGAAAGCTTGAATAGTTTTTTTGCAGTTCAGCAGATGATCCTTTATATGAGGTCCATATACAGTCTCTACAAAGTCACAATGACACATTTATCATTTCATAAATAATAATATAAATAATAGTAATAGTGATGACAAAAACAATGCTAACAGTAAAAGCAACATTATTATTATTATTATTATTATTATTATTATTATTATTATTGGAATAACCCGGTCATTGACAGATTGAGTGATCCTCAGAGATCTGCTACTAGTAATTGTAAAAGTGTTGTGAAAATTCCTGGCTGATGAAATTTTACACATTCATCGAGGCTCATGGTAGGAGAACCATCCTGCTCTTTCTGGTTCTACATTGTACCTCTTCAATCAAAACTTTAAACTACAAAAAAGTAACTTTATAGGATACTGAAAAAAACATTTTTTAAACATTTCACATTAACCTTCAAATAATGTAAAAGAAGTTACATGAAAAATACGATGGTCATTCCTCCTGGGAAGACAAAAATGAAGGTAAAGTGAAGCGTAAATATCCCCACTGGCAGCTGTTGTCAGTGTCTGCCGTGGAGCAGTAGGCTATCTGATCTTTGTGTGAGATCTGTGATTTGAGTCTGTTTCACAGAAAAGAGCTATAAGGGCTGCCTTTGTGTAAAATGGATAGACATGAAAGGGATGATGTGCACTCTGGATTTCCCACAGCCCTGTGCCTCAGTGTACCACCTATTTACAGCAGCTCTCCTTGATCTATCACATAGCAGAGTTTAAGAAGCTCCCCTCCTCGCAGGCTTGATCTCTGACCTGCACAGCCTCGGCCTCCCTCTGTCTGCCGTTGTGTCCATGGCGTCTTGGAAAACCATCAGCTGACAGATTTACTGGCCTAAGCATTAGCTCAACTCAGCAGAGGGTACAGTCTCTTAGGGTTACACCCCCAGCCTGTTCAGCTTTGGATTGTGAGTAATTTACAGTAAGGGCACCTCTGTGAGCACAGCGCAGAATATATTGTTATTGTTCAAGGAGATATGAATCGGACAGCTGTCCAGGGCTAATTCATTGCTGCAAAGACACCCTAATGACTCCGTTTGATGATATATGACAAAGACAGATTGAAGTCCTGTTTTAAAGACATCTGAGGAACTTGATTTTCTCTCCTGCTCCACATGGGCCATATCTGTGAAAGTCATTCAAGCGGCAACTCTTAGAGCGTGCTTCTCGGCCTGTCCGACATCATTAGAAATGACTGAAAAGGGAGGAACAAATCATAAAGCACAAAATCCTGAGCCATAATCACTGCGAAATAAATCTCTAGAAGAATTAAGACATTTTTTTGTGAATCAGGAAATATATAATGTCCAAATGACACTGTTTGTGGCAATGTATAACATACGCTTATATAAACACACATTTCATTTTAACATATCAAATAATTAATGTATCCCTTCACTAAGGATACCTGTTCATGTTTACTTCTCTTTCACACATTTTTGGTTTAATCCAGCCAAATATCTTATCATAGCAGAGAACACTTATAGCTGAAGTAAAGAACGTAATCATCTGCCATTTCTAAAATACTCCTCTTTTGGCTAAGCTGTATATGAAATGCATTGTGGATTTCAGAATTGACAGTTCCAATTAAAATTCATAGGGGCTGGATTTGCCAATCCAGTCTTTGTGGGAACAATAGGAAATTACTGTTTAATCCTATTAAGATAACACTGTGATTTTGGCCTGGTCTCTATCTGCCTCTCAACAGAGAGCCTGTGATAAATTGAATCTCCTCTGTGACAAGCACAGCCTCTGACTTCCCTCAAGTCATCATCAAACCAGTGACCACACCACACATACAGCATTGTTTTGATAGACCACTTATTGGATTTCCAAAACAAAATCATGTGTGAATGGAATCAGTTTAGCTAACAGCAGCAGTGGATGGCATTAAAGGGCTTTGGCTGGCAGTGATAAACGAAAATGGAAATATGTTTCACTGACATATTTACCCTTTGTGATACTGTCAATATTACATGAAAACAACATGTCAGGCTTTAGCTGCTCCTCTATCTCCAGGAGGTTACAATAGGCTGGATTTCCCCTATGGCTACACAGGTAGGGATTGTTTTGCTGGCCTTTTGTCCCCACAATTGCTGATCTATGTGAGAAGCCATTAACACATGTAAAAAACAACTCCAAGTGGTATACACTGTTGTTTTTTCCTTTTTCTAACTGTTGTGTTAAAACGATCAGTGTTTCAGTCGCATAACCATAGTATGTGACATAATAAATCTGCAACAGATTGCAAGAGTGTTCTTTTTGCACATGCAGGTCGGGGACTGGATATAACAATTCATTGATAGTGCTGAAAAGGATTTGGCACAAAAAGTAGTGAAGCAACAGCATCATCTCAGCGTTTGTGTAGACTTTTGTGCTATCACAGCAATTAATGCAGTGAAAACACATCAGCAGAATCCCAAGGTGGACTTTATCTTGCTCAGCTCCCAACTTTTCTTTCATTGTTCTACATTCAGCTCAATAAATCAGCTCAGTGCTGCTCAAAGCTCTTCCTATCTCCAAGTCTCCATCACAATCTGCTCCATGAAACACTGATGCTATTATGACCATCCTACCATCCTATAATTAAAAACCAACGGCACAATTTATCTTTCCTTCTAGAGGATAAATACAGGTTTTTCTCCTGTTTTGGCCCGGCAATGTTGTGTACTCTAAAACAGATCCATATGTAGATGGTGGATGCTGACGTGATTCCTCTATGCAGCATTAGTTTGCTCTGAGAAGCGGTCAAACACACAGTCTGTGTGTAACCAAACATATTATCGAACAATGTAAAGTCAGCCGCGTGTTTATACAGAGAGCAGCAGGATTCTTATCATGGTCTGGAGGTTTCAGTGCTCCACTGCACCACCCCAGGAACCAGCTGTGCTCCATTATAACAGCAGTAGCCTAGATAACATGTTCTGTTTTACAGAAAGTAAAACAGATGTAATGCAAGTCAAACATACACTGCAAAGAATATTATCCAATGCTATGTGGATTGCATACCTTGTCTTTTCCAATGTTTGCTCAGGGCAGGGGAAAAAGGAGAGAAGATCAAACCATTCCATACTGTATATCGCCTTTATCCTGACCTTTCTGTTTTCCCGCTGTATAAATGTAAGGTCAAATTTGCGCAGCCTTTCTCACCTGTCACACTTTGTCACTGACTATATCTGCACCTTAAGTCAACCAGGGAAAGAAACCGACCTCCCTCTGTAGAATACATTAACAACTTGAGCAACTCGGCTAAATGCCACCGGGGCCAAAATCTGCTGTGGCTTGGCGTGACTTATTGAAATGTAGTCCAGCATGAAATACCACCCACAAAGCGTTTTCCTCTGTGCAGGACAGCTTCTGTTATTCTTCACAGAGAGCACTGTGTGACCACACTTATGCACTTATGGAGAGGAATGCACAATCAAGGATGGTCACTACTGGGACCCATCTAGCATGCAGGCTGGGTCTCATCATGTGTGTGCATCTCTTTTTACGTGTAAGCTCATTTACTGTATTGTTTACTCAGCCCTGGTCAAGCCGTGCCAGTGCTCAGCCACAGAACCTTGGAGGGTCTGGGGGTTAGGGGGCTGGTTGGTGAGCTAATGCCACGGTGGAAATGATCTGGATCTTGGTGTCGTCCTGAATAGATTAATGAATCCATCAGAGCAAATGGGGCCTGGGCTCTGTGGGCCTTGATGTAGGCAGATCTCAGCAGAACCCAGTTGACCTCCTCTGGGGCAGTCCTACCTCCTGTTTACCCACAACCTTGGCCTCTGCTGGTCATCAGTGCTGGGCTGACCTGCCAGCACCAGTTGACTTCTACCCAATTAAACCAATTTGTGTCAGAGAACCGTGGTGATCTGTCAACATCCGGAATCAAAGCAGTGGGAGAGAACATCAGCTTGAGGAGAGTGCCCTGAAGCGTGTGAATGCCTGGGGAACAGCAATGCTTCCTGCTGCTGAATGTTCCTCAGAAACTACATACACTGCCTAAAAAGCTCAAATCTATTCAGCATATACACACAACATGTTGTTTCTGTCATGTAATGAATTTGGGAGTTTAATTAATCACAACTAATGATCGAAGTATGTCATAAACGTAGTGAAATTTGCAGAGGAGGGAACAAATGACGGAGATGCAAATAATAATTTAGTTAAAAAGAGCAAGTCCTAAGCCAGGTTCTAAATCCAGACTGAATAAATGTTATGTTCTAAGTCAGCATGCATTTATTATCAACACTTCCTTTTCTCCTGCTTCTTGTTCTAACACCACCACCACCAACAATAATAATAATAACTATCCAAAATGACAAAAGACATGTATCATGTATTACTTATTTTAAATAATGTTAGTGCAATTACACAAAAATGCTAAACATTTTTTTTTCTCGCGAGCTGAAAAACAATTGTTAGACATCCCATCAAAATATCTTTGGTTGTCATATGATAAATAGGGCTGACTAGCATTTTTTAGTAATGTCTATCTGGGCAAGCAATTCAGAGTCTTTTCAGTGATTTTAATACATTGAAACAAATAATTATTGCAAATATACTCATGTTTTAAAATAACGACACTAACTAACTAACAACACACTAACCTGGTTAATGTACTGTGAATGACATTTAAATGCCAAATGTCCCTCCAAGTCTTTTCAAGTATTAAGGCTGAATCATTGGTTTTTAAGTGGAAGTCATGCTGCAAATTCATGACTGCAAGCTCCTCCTTCTTTTTCATGATTTTCTTTCGACTGGAATACTTTGAGAAGAAACCTTCACACTTATCTCAACATCTCTTATTTCCTAAATCCAGTAGGCACACGAACATACAGCCGCAGCCAAGCCTTTTATTCTTAACCAGTTTGCCAGTGGAAAAACATCAATAAAAAGTAGCGCATAATCCCAGTTGTTTATATCTTAAGGGAAACAATCGTTTACAGTACTACAGGATCACTTTGTCATGATGATAAAGCACTCAGGTGCTGTGTAAATGCCGGGCTGTACAATGGCCTCTGCTGACTGATGAGAAAACCCACAACTGTAATTTAAAAGACCTGGGCTGATGCCGGGCTTCTAATGGAGGGAATACTTAGTCATTTGAATGGAGCAGAGGAGCAAATGGAACAGCAAAGGTGTGAAAGTCCTGTTCAGGTGGAGGCACCATGAATGGATATCAGTGGTGCATAGTGGGGAGATTTATCAAACTGCCAGGTGATAAAGAGACCGCAGCTAAGTAATTTTTCATAGAGGTCTGTTGCTTAGAATTAAGAAACTGGGCACATTACAGTGAAAAATGAATGGGTTTTGGTTGAGCTTTATCTGAAAAGAGGTAAGTTTGGCCTGGAATTATAAAAAAAAAAACATAAGAAAGAAGAGAGAAAGTACATTTTAGTGTTCAGAGATCTGCATATATTGTTAATAAAAATAATAGGCACTATGTAATAAAGATGTAGGGTTTGCTCATTTCCCTTTTGCATGTTTTCAGATTTCCTTTATAAGTCCATCTGTCTTTAATCACCATGCAGTGGAAAAAGGACAAAGTATCTACACAGTAGCAAAAGACTCAGTAATGTTTAGGGCATTTTACATTGAATCATAGTTCTATAATGTTCCCATGTATTGCTGTAGTGCTTTGCTTAAAATATTACTTTTTTATTAATCAATAAGTGATAGTTTAAGACACCATCATATTCAGTTGTAAAGATGTCAGGTTTTCTATACGTCTCATACAAATGAAATCACTTATGGGTTCCTATAGCCACAAGTCCATTGTTTAACAGCAATGCTAGAGTCCAAATGTGCTGGGAGAAACTGATCATGTGCAGTAGAGCAGGCAGGACAGTTCAGCTTACACTTAAAATAAAGAGAAAGGAATTCTCATTTTACAGACTTAATAATGCACAAAAATAAATCTGCAAATATATAACTTCTTTTTGAGTGCTCTAAGTGAAATAACAACCTGGTCCGACAGCATGGCAATATTTGATTGTAAGTTTTAGAAATTTGGATATTTATTTCATGCAATATGTCAAGAAAAACAACAAAATGGCACATACTGTTTACTAAGAGCTGACTTCAGATCCTGTAAACACAAAGGGTACTTTGACTATTACTGGCAACCCTTTCAGAAATGCTGTTCCTGTTTAACTGGCTTAATTATGCTGTATTGCTCAACTGTATCGCTGCAGAACAAAATCCGCTGCAGTTATTAACTAAATGATGCTTAATACTGGGTGTCTTATGAAGAGCAGATTGCATGACCTACGAAGATGTTTCCAGCAGAAAAGCCAAGTCTCTCTCTTTCCCTTCTCTCTTGCTCCCTTTATTCTCTTGTCAGTCTCCTATTGTTTGGGCTCTGCTTGGCTTTGTTTATGACAGAGCTCGTCTGCTGTCCATACTGAACAATGGCCAGTTGCTCAGCTTATCAGAAACACCTGTCCCGTTTGAGGCCGCTGAATGAAAGCTCTGTTCAAGCTCTCTGCTCACTCAGTCTTAGTCGCAGATCCTCTGCTACATTCTCCATTGTTCTGACTGACACCAGGGTCAGGCGAGCATGAAAACGTCTGGCTAAGGTTTACTATCCTCAGTGAGGAAGCACCCATAGTCTGACTATGTAACATCAAAGCAACAATGCATCCATATGCAACATAAATCAAACATATCCTTCTGATCTATTGCTAACATTAGTTTCTTGTTTTAATTATGCTGCTTCAAGCAATAACATTCAAAGGTAGGCAGCAGAACCAAAACACTGGATGAACACGCTGTTGAAACATCTACCAGTTGAACAAACAAATGGGATCTGCTTTTTATAAACATGTTTGCTTTGGACAAAATTACAGCCAAATCAACAGGCATGTCAACACAGACTAATGAATGTCTTCTTTTATCTAGAGTACTCAAGTCTGCCAAATTAGTAGTGTTTACACAAACATTTGTCCTATACTTCCTTAACTGATTTTATTTGAAAAGCCTAATACGCCTCAAAATACAGAAGATGTAATAAAGTGGAACAAATGACACAACACTTGTAATGAAGAAATGCCCTTAGAAACTTCCTCAGATGTCACTGGTTAATTCTGCGATTACAGTGCCTAGATACTAGATACTTTTGTGGATTATCAAGTCTGTAAACAGTTACCACAGAGGCATAAGCCATATGAACTCAAACAAGAAGAAAGTATGACTAGACTGATTATAGTGACTAGGAAAAAATGACTGTGCAGAAAAAAATACAGTGCTCCACACACACACACCTCCAAAAAGAGTATAGTGCTTCATTGTAGTGATTTCTAAATTATTACGTAAAGAATGTCCAAATAAAACTGTACACATTGTTTAAAATGAGGGTACACAAAATCATTCATTCACTTGGCTAGATTTTTTTTTTCCAAAGTGACTTGCTCACTCTGGTATCAGTCTTTCAGCTGAAAGCAAACAGCAAGTTCCAAAGGTAAGAATTTTGTCTACATCAGGATCAGGTCTGTCTAAATTGAAAAGACATCTGCTACTTGATGCCATAGAAGTAGAAGGAAAACATCTGTATGCTGAAGTGTGCCAGGATTACATTTACATTGTCTAGCAGTTACTGGCAGTCCAGCAATTAGACTATGCTGTTACATCCAAAAGTGATTAGGGACTCAAAAGCTAATGATTTTTACATGAATCTGGTGGTAATAATTATACATTTATTTTCTTTCAATGCCCTTTATTAACATTTTTGAAAGGAGATCAATCAGCAGTGACACGATAAATAAATAAAGACTGCTGTCTTAATCCAGAGTCCAAAAACAGCCTTGTTTATTTCTGTTTGTCTGATCCACCCTCTCCTACTCTTTTACTCTCTTGCTCTTTGGAATAAATGAGTTTTAGTACGCAGGTGCAGAAGTGCCGGCGCTGTGGAGTGAGTGCTAGTATTTGCTACCCTCTTAGCTGCCACCGCTCTCTCTCATCTTACTGTGTGTGTGAGAGAGCAGACATAAGCATAGGAGCTCACATGTTAATCAGTCACACAACACCTTGGAGAAAGACTTACATCTTCAGGCCTTCGGAGTGACACTGCAGACCCGGGTGGTCTGTAGATGTCAGGATGCTGGAGCTGTATTTTGCTGGTAATAGCTCAAAGTGGGAAGTTAATGTGTACTGCAGGATTTCTGCTGTAGTAACCAGAAACCTCTGTCAAAGTCACACTAAGCCACAGGCTCATATTCCAAACGTAAACTCACATCAAGGGCGAATTGGCCCGGAATTTCCTGTGTCTTCCAAACTGAAAAACTGCACAATGGAAAAGAAGTAGACTTGACCTTAATAAGATCAAGCAGATAAATTCCAAATGCTGCTCTAAAGGGCACTGTTGTTTTAAATGCAGAGGGAGAATCTAGGCATGTGATCGAGGCCTAAACTCAGATCCTGGGCCGTAAGGGGTGCTCTAAAAACCCTGTAAACAAAATGGAATACATACATGGTGCAGAAAGCTCAAGGCAGTTCTTTCAAAGAATGTATCCAGTTTTACGATTGGTTACACTCTAAACTGAATTGACAAACAGAGGATATGATTACAGCGTCAATACCTGCTGTACAGACCATTTGACTTGTTTACATCTTGCGTGAGCGAAGCCTCAAAAACAGTGGTTTTGTTCCAGGCCTGTTTCACTGCAGTGCTAGTTTTTTAAGAGGGCTCAGATGTGCTTTTGAGCTAAATTTGAGGCCCACACACTGAAGCAATAATGCGTAACAAATGAAAACCACTGCCAGATCAGATTGGATGGACCTAACATTAAATTGGGATGGTTTAGGATTGCTTTTGTCTAAATATAAAGTCACAGTTGATGAAGTATGCTGTCTATGACTGATAGAAAGCTTAGGTTAGATTAGGAATTGGGACTGGAGCATAATATTAAGAGATCTTGAATTATGTAAACTATGAATACTAACATGGGTTTGCAAACCATGATTCCATTTCAGTAATTAATTCTGAGCTTGTTTGGCAGGATGTTTACCAACATGTTTAAGCAATCATAGGCTCTCAATATGAACATAGCAATACGCTATTTTATAATTTCTGTGCTTTTATGACAATGGTGGTTTGGGTGTGCCTGAGGAGTTCAATTAGGTTTGTACGACTAATGTGCCAGAACAAATAAAAATATAATGTTGTAAAGATAAGTTGTGAAATGACCAATTACCTACATGGATAAAACTCAATGCATATCAGGAATCCTAATTGGAAACCATGTATTCATTTCTTTAGAGTCTGTATCTGTATTTCTTATACAATCTTGTAGAGTTTCTTATACTATCTCAGCACACTGATTTCGGTGGTAATGTTTATTAAGGTTCAAGGGTTTAGTTAAAAACCTAATTTTTGACTAAACTAAACTTGGCGACTCGGCTAACATGGTCTTTTGTTATACTTATAACTTTTTTCATATTAATATTGTAGCGATCTGGCCCTTTAGGGGTTATTTTCTGGGACATGGTGTATGTGATGTGTGGGGGGGAGTTGATGTGCCACACCTGGCGGGCTTTTGGGGGAGTAAGGGAGGGGCTGAGGGGAGTAGCCCCACAGTTAGAGTGCAGCAGGGAAAGAGTGAGGTTGGGCTGAAGAGAGACTGAGAGTTGGTGTGAGAGGGGGAGTTAGACCAGCATGGGAGCAGCGTGCCTGCTGTTCCCATGGCTGTGAGGAATGCTGTGCTGCTGGGTGTGTTGGAAATAAAGACAAAGAAAAAGCGTTCTCTGCCTGTGTGTGTCGCCTTCCTCCGCCGTTCGTCACAATATGTTGGTTGTTTGTTGTACATGTAGATAACAGGGTTGCCAACTCTCACACATTGAGCGTAAGACACACGCATCAGTGAGACTAATATGAAAATAATAGTAGTATTAAACAACCTTACGATGAAAATTATACATAGAATTTAGTTTATCTCCAGAACCACTGAAGGTAGGAAAAAATTGAAAAACTGAAAAACGTGCAAAAAAAATGTTACCCAGCATACAGTGAGGAACATAATATTTGAACACCCTATGATTTTGCAAGTACTCGCACGGAAGGTCTGAAATTCACATTGTAGGTGCATTCCCACTGTGAGATTGTAAAAAAAAAAATAGCAGGAAATCACATTGTATGATTTGTAAAGAATTTATTTGTATTGCACTGTTGCGCATAAGTATTTGAACACTTGGCAATCAGCAAGAATTCTGTCTCTCAAAGACCTGTTACACTGCCTTTAAGAAGTCCACCTCTACTCCATTTAGTAATCCTAATTAGCAGCTTCTGTCTGAGCTCTTTAAAGACACCTGTCCTCTCCACAGTAAGTCAGACTCCAACTACTACCATGAGCAAGACCAAAGAGCTTTCCAAAGACACCGGAGACAAAATTGTGGCATTCCACAAGGCTGAAAAGGTCTATGGAGCAATTGCCAAGCAGCTTGATGAAAACAGATCACCTGTTGGAGAAATTGCCAGAAAATGGAAGTGGCTAAAGACAACTGTCAGTCTCCCTTGAACTGGGGCTCCGTGCAAGATCTCACCTTGTGGGTATCACTGATTATAAGAAAGGTGAGGAATCAGGCCAGAACTACACAGGAGGAACACTATGCCTTCCTTGCATGGAAGGTTCCCCTGCTCAAGTCATCACATGTCCAGGCCCATCTGAAGTTTGCCAGTAACCATCTGGCAACTTTTTGGTCTAAACTTCACTCGCCATGTTTGGAGGAAAAGGAAGGAGTTACATCCAAAGAACACCATCCCTACTGTGAAACATAGGGGCGGAAACATCATGCTTTGTGGGTGCTTTTCTGTGGAGGGGACAGGATGTATTAAGGAGAGGATGAATGGGGCCATGGATTATGAGATTTTGAGCGATGACCTTCTTCCCTCAGAGCGCTGAAGATGGGTTGTGGCTGGGTCTTCCAACATGACAATGACCCGAAGCAGCCAGGAAAACCAAGGAATGGCTCCGTAAGAAGCATATCAAGGTTCTAGAGAGGGCTAGCCAGTCTCCAGACTTAAATCCAATCGAAAATCTTTGGAGGGAGCTGAAACTCTGTGTTGCTTAGCACCAGCCCGGAACCTGACAGATCTAGAGGAGATCTGTGTGGAGGAGTCGCCAAAATCCCTGTTGCAGTGCAAACCTGGTCAAGAACTATGAGAAACATTTGGCCTTTGTAATTGCAAACAAAGGCTTCTGTACCAAATATTAACACTGATTTTCTCAGGTGTTCAAATACTTATATGCAGCAGCGCCATACAAATAAATTCTTTACATATTATACACTGTGAATCCCTGAATATTTTTTGCATTCTGTCTCTCACAGTGGGAATATACCTGAATTTCAGACCCTGCCATGATTTTTAAGTGGGAGAACTTGCAAAATCGCAGGGTGTTCAAATACTTATGTTCCTCACTGTATGATTGTTTTAATAGGGTGCTTTTTTCTTTGAACACTGTGCTGGCCACTTGTATGCAAAGGAGGAAGCAAAAAAGCAGCAAGGCGCACTTCAAAGTGGAGTCAGGCATATTGCAGCTGAGTGGACCAAGCTCACTCTTATGTCAACTTTTTCCATAGGCTGAAGTGTTAGTGGACCATCACATAATTAGCGCTGTAATAGCCATAGCTCCTTTCAAAAGGAAAGAGGGACCATGCTCTGTTTGCTTGAAAGGCTCTGCCAAAATAGTCCCCAAATTATCCACGAGAAAGAAACATCTCACTTTAGATAAGTGTCTCTGTAGTGAGTAATAGAAAGAGAATCTGACTGTTGCTGCTGAAAAAAGGAAACAAACAATTCCCCTTATTCTGTTCCCAGCTCTCCCTGCTGAGTTTGACACCGCCATTACTATCTACACCATTAAAAAAGTGTAATTTTTACAGATACACATATCCACGCTGTTTGCTCAAGCTGTTTTTGAGGTTGTAATTTGTTCAGTTGTTGAGATGACATGACCCATTTAAAGATTTCTGAAAATAAAAGGTTAAAAAGGGCAATAAAACGACTTTATCCGGACCTGTCCAAATTGGACCAGCATTGTTTTTTCTGCCTTTGACATTAATAGGAAATGGAGAGTCTTTATCGTTTCCCATTTGGAAATGAGCTGCGTCCTGTTTGAATGCCGCAACATGCTTGTAAAAGACCTCCAGTCCATGCACACTGTCCCTATAAAGTTCCCTGTGATCTGAGCACTTCTAACAGTGTTTGACAATCACCAGCACTTGCAAGGGAGTCACTGCCAGAATGGAAAGAGCCAGTAATTGTAAATGTCAGGCAGAATTAAGAGGGGAATAAATAGCTTTACCTTGGTGCAGCAGATCAACAAAGCAAGAAAAGGGGGAAAACACCCACTCTTCCCAATGGGAGGCCTTTGTGCAGCATTGTACTCTGAGTGAGGAGGCCCTGTTGTGACAGGCCCTAATTGGGGAAACATGCTCCGTTTAATAAACAATAGCATGATGTGTGATTTATGATTTGTGAATCACTGTGTTATCAACATAAACTATGTTGCATCCCAGAGTACATCCATAAACAAGTGGTCTCTATTAATTAGTTATTTAAAGTATTTACTTTATTAATTATGGTGCATGCCATTCTCTATAATGATCGGGATTCTGAGGACACAGTCCAAACATGAGCTGATTGTTGATGAGGATTATTCAGCGAAACAAGCCTTTGACCTAGGAATTGAGTTAATATTTCCATGTTATACTTTTTACTTCTAGAATGTTAACACTTTTCATTGCAATCCTTTATAAAACACAAATCTTGTTTTGGATCAGTCCAGAAGTGAAATTAGGAAAGTATAATTTCCACAGAATTAGTTTGTTTGAGGTTGGGACTGGGTTTCATGGTGGAGGGATGGAAAGGATTGGTCATGTCTGAACAGTATGGAAACATTCTGTACACGGAGAGAGGGGTGGATCCAGCTAATGAGAGAAAATAAATTAGTGCAGAAAAACAACTGCATTCTTACAATTTTAAGATTTGTGGATTTGGAAGCCATTGAGAATGTAAAGCAATAAAAAATAAAAGCTGGCTTATAGCTGAGGCTGCTAGAAGGGCTGTGTCTGTGGGCCTGAGGTCAGAGCAGTCATAGCCTCATGTTGTTTTATAAGTGAGTTATGGCAGATTCCTCCTGTTTTCTCTCAGGCTGGTTAAAGATTGGGCTCTTGTGGGCTCTCCTCCCAGCATGCTGCTTCCAGGCGGCTCTGTGGCTTCTTTGTCTGCTGACCGTTGGAGCCCACGGGAAGCTCAACCACCCCATGCCCCTGGTGTCCAGATGTTACACTGACTCTTCCTTGTCCCCTGCATACCAGCTAAGTGTGTTCTTACAGTGTTCACTGTACCCTTCAAAAATAATTAATCACATTAGTAAACAGAAAATCATGAAAACTGATTGTGCATGTATAGCCACAGATGCAAAAACAGAAGAACGGGTTTAAAAGTGAACCATGTGCGCAAAAATTATTGATAACATGTCTGTTAACTGTCTGATTATGTAACGTTAGTGAGAAAACAACCATAACTGTAACTGATCCAACTTGGAGGTCAGAGTTGAGGATCTGAGAGATCATAACAGCAGTAGTCAGAAACGAGAACTCAGCAGGTGCCCAGTGCGTATCATAAAAGTCACAGGCAATGTTGATGACTGTTTGGAGTCTGTAAATTTTCACTATGGGCAATTTAATCTGTGGCAGTGCTGTATGAAATATATGTCCAATATGAGATCAGAGATGGGGAATGAGGAGCCATGCTTCTGTGGACTCACAGCTCTAAGGCCTGGCTGAAATGAAATATCATAATTAGGAGTCTATGCCAAGAGACAAGCCCAAGCTGTGATTGTAGACTTCGTGCCACCACATGAAGAGCAGCCCTTCCAAATCACTGAGAGCTTATCAGTGTGAAGAGTGAAGAGGCGAAGCATGACAGACTTACCACACACCCAACTGTTCTGTCCTGAACTGGTTAACTCTATGACAACTCCAGAATCACAGTAAAGACAAACCCCACAAGATGTTAACTGACCATCTGCCATGCTTAAATGAACTTGCAATGAGTTATTCTTATGATTCAACATTGACTTTGATCCCATTGAGTTAATGTCTGCTAGAGCACTGCAAACAGATTGATGATGCAATGCGCCCCGCTACAGTTCTCTGAGCTGCAGGATGTCTGGTTTCAGGCGTGGAAATGGAAAGCGACTGTTTTTCATCCATACCAAATGTTTGGAATCTAGTCATTGTACCCAATTGGTTTCTACTTGTCCCACTTTACATGACACAGCATAATCTCCCCATTAGCTGGCCACAACCTCTCACAAGTACAAAAACCAGGAAGCTTGAATTATGTCCCATCTAAACATGTTAAGTCTTTAAAAGGAATGAAGAATTACCTCAGTTTAAAACTTTGGATTTTAAAGTAGGAGTTTGTGGTTTGAGAGCAGAAATATATTCAGACATTTCTGAAAGAATAACCTGCCAAAGACTCAAATTAGTTATCATAAAAGTGCCACAAAAATGCAGTATTAATTCTTAGAATGGCCTGCTGTGAATTTCAGTACCTTGAGATTTGCATGAAATGGAGAGATGGAGAGAAAAGATTTAATCTTTCATCATCCATGGAGAGGAAAAAACACTGTAGTGAGGTATTTGTGATGATAATTTTCCTCTCTCGTGTCAGACAGATCATTTGTTACACAGACAGGAACAGAGGAGTGCGTTTAATCTCTGGACCTGTTTCGCACTTGGAGTGACATTGAGTTTTCCCTGGGTTGGCGAGGGAGATTGACGAGCAAGTGCAGCCAGTGGTACTACAGAGACTACAGCCTTTGCATGCTCCTCAACCATCATCCATCCTGGCATAGATGCATACACACCCACACACACATTCAGTGAGTATGACAAACGCTGCGACCACCCTGGTTCAGCCTTTTGGGGCGTTCAGTCAAGTGTGTCATCAGCAGAAAGATTGCACACAGTACATACAGTACTTTAACTCCGAAGACGCTCCTCATTAGTGTGATTGAACATCAGCTATAAACAGCACAGAAGTAGCAGCAGAGAGCAGTACAACTCTTGTACTTTTTCTTCTTCTTGTGCATCTTCAGGGACAAGAGAGCTGAAGAACAGCCTTGAAATGATTAACACATGCCATCTCCAGCTTTATCACTGACCCACGACCCCTCTGAGGAAGTGACTTGTGCGGATGTCAAGCTCAGTGCTGAGGCTGCCAGAGTGAAGGCAGCTTATGGCTTTGCAAGGTGTTTGTCCTGCTTTGTGCTGCAGCTGCAAACAGCTGGAGACTTTTTAAGGCTTCAAGAGAAGACCTGGTGTGTCTCTGGGTATTTTCTGAAAGAAACTCAGCATTCTTGTGTGTCGCATGGATCCGTTTGAACGGTGGTCTAGCTGTCATTTTGAACTTCAAGTTCAACCAATTCCACTTTGAGCACCATAAACTCACCAATCTTATTTTGCACTATAAAGGTAAAACCAAATTATTGACAGAACAAAGACTGGCTGTGGCCATTATAGCATACTTAAAGTTCCAATATTCTTATAGGTCTATTAATTATTTTTACTTGGTTTACATCCCAAAAACTGTATTTCATTTCAAATGTATCTGTCAATTAAACCGGCTTGTGTTCCAGTGCCTTTCAGATTACCAGCGTAGTCTGATCAGCTGCCCTGTATTGTGGCTCATTCAAAAAGCAGCCCAGTCTGAACACTCCTTATATTTACATTTACGGCATTTAGCTGACGCTCTTATCCAGAGCGACGTACATCAGTGCTTAAGAAATCCACAACTGTTT
>JBBPDH010000002.1:10973008-10984599 GCA_037974565.1 Clupeocharax schoutedeni | reverse complement strand
AGTCAGAGCCGACAGCATGCCATTACTATGAAAAAAATTCCACACCAGCCACATACTAACCACGTTCTTAAACACACCGAAATTTCTTTACTTTTAGGATACACATTACGAACTTTGTCTGCAATGTGATGATCCGAGATTACGAGTGGAGGCAGACCAGGGCGTCTAATTAACAGTAGTGTTTAGATGCTTTGTTATATTATATTAAACAGAGTGCTACACAGAAGTCACTTGAAGGTTTATTTTAATTCTCTTAGCAATTACAAGGATCAGTATCTGTTTTCTTTCTAGTCGGTTATCTCACACTACAGTGTAGTGCAGTCCACTTTCCATATAAGGCTAAGCTGTGAGGAGACAACTTGCATCTTAAGCTACTCAATCTGGGTCATGGGTGAGGGAGAGAATTTTTCTCGCTATTTGCATGCAATTATTTACCCAGACATCTGAACCAAACATACACATAAAGCTCTCTCAGGCGCTGGCATTTCATTGTTTAGCTGCTTGGTTCAGAGGGTACTGTGCAGTACAACAAAACCACCACTGCAGGGCCATGGCTTTGATCATGTTGATTATGAATGTCACATTATTTATACTGCCAAATACCTTATCAATTGAGTGGAAAAAGTGTCCCTGCAGATGTTATGCAGGCAAGGAGAAGATCACTGGTCAGGAACTAAGTACCCTTTCCCACAGACCCAGATCAAGCCACCCAGAGTTTATTTTTCGTAAGTGGAGAGCTGAACTGAAGGATCTGGCTGCTTTCTCACACTAGAGCTGTTCACAAGTAGAACTGAAGTCACTCCTCCACATATGTTACAACTGCAAATAGAAGTATGCGTGACTAAAGCACAGTCATTGCGGGTTAATATCAAAAAGTAGTAACCATGTTTAAAAGATTAACCAATGCTGGTCTTGATATTTAATGGGAGCAGATTTGTAAATAGGTTCCTCATTCTGCTGAGTGTTTTTGTGTGGCTGAGTGTTTTCAGTATACCCATAAAAAGAGACCACACTCCTCGTTCCTTGTCTGACATGCTTTAAGTTTGCCTCTATGTGACAGTTTCATAAAAATGGCAAACAGTCTCTGTGTGTATGGTTTGTCGCTGCAAAAACAATAGCTGCTTGAGTTGCTGGCTCTATTAAACATCTCTTACGCCTGTTGTGTTTAACTCGACTTTACACAAGGCACTTTGAAATGCGCGGCAATTTTAAGATGTTTACTGCTTGTGTAAGGGCAGTGAGTGCTGTGTGGAAAAAAAGGGGTCTTACTCTGCAGAGGTTTTGGGTAGCGTGTCACACGAGCTGTAGCTGACCCCACTGAAGGCCTCTTTACAGGGCAACGTCCTCACGCTCTCCAGCCAGTCTCCCATGGTGCTGAAAGAGGCCACGTCTGAGCTGTTCCGGTCCAAGAGCAGGTTGACCGGCCTAGGAGACAGAGAACAAGCTCTCTTAGCCGGTCTCCGAATGTTATTTTTCTTTAATAATGCTGAATGAGAAAATAAGTACTGCTGTTGCTATGGCTATCCAGTACAGAACAGACCACCAGACAACACATTTCCAGTATATACCGTACTTGTTTACCTTGAGGTCAGGTTACCACCTCAAAGAAAATGTCAAAGGGTCTGAAATTCACATCAGACCTGGACAACGTGACTATCGAGCAAACAACCTCATAAAACTGCATGCAGCACAGAGCAAATACAAGGGGCAGCAAGTGCTGTGCTGGTTTTCCGGTTCTCCATAAGGAAATACCTGTAGAGAGGAGGGGCTGTTCGCCTTCATCCATGTTATGGAAAGTATTTCCTGGTGAAATTCAATACATATTGAATTGTTTATTTGAATGTATAGCCATCTGGCTATTTTTCTGCCTGTTTTTGGTGTTTATGTGCAGCTCTGGAGCACACTTAGGAAGAAAAAATGTTAAATAATACACAGTTTATTGGCATGGTAATAGCTTGTTTCATAACCGAATTATATTTATATATATTGTAAATTTTGCAATAAATTTTTTGGCTCAGTTAAGAAATATTCCAATATGGTCAAACTGAATCAAAACAGATTTGGCTGCTCATTCTGCCCATAAACACTGAATCTAAAACTTTCATGGGAGGAAAACGTTAAGTTTGCAGCACTGACCGGCCCAAAACTCTGCTTTCAATATTCAATTATTCAGTGATTCACTGACATTTGTGTCAGAGTATGTGTTTCTGAAAATTATGAGGTGTTTAATTTAATTTTATTTTGCCTTTTGTATACACAAAGGTCTGCCCCAGACAAGTTCAAATCAGGTCTCAGTGGCTCCAAAGGAACAATGATGGGTGTTCTAACAATTCAGCCCATGTTTTAAATACCAAGGTTGATGCTGGACTAAGGAAAAACAGCATCTGCAATGAACAGCCCAGGGACAAGAACACCTGATCAAAACCAGGGGAATAGAGAGAAGGAAATGAGATTATGGTCCCTCTGGAGGTAGCTATTAATAGTAACACAAATAAACAAATTATAATACCAGGAAGTACACCCTCCAGCCACATGGCGAATTTTTAGACAATTTTTTGATGACAGTAAAGTCTACATGGTGCTGGTTGCTCATGGAAGTCAAATGTAGTACAGTGGCACAGGAGAAAACAGTGTCCTCCAACGATGTTTAAGCGTAGTCCAAGGCAGAGGACAAATTTCATTAAAAACTGTCCATGGGCAGAAAGTGCATTTGGTAAAAGACTTGCTCTGTAGCATTACAATGAAGTGTTAAGTGAAAGCTGTGGAAAACTAACAAACAAACAAACAAACAAGAACATGTGGCTATTTTGTACTGTAGCATGCCTTTTTGGAAAGTTTGAAGATCTCTGTATAATATGTGTAGACGTGACTCCATCGTTTTTTAAAATAGCTGTTTAAAACATGGCCAGCATCAGGTTATCAAAGAGAACAGCACACTGTTCATGTAGGCTCACTAGGAAAGGATTTGTGCGCTGCTCAGATGATCTCATTTTTATCGCAGCAGGCCAAAACTAGAATAGAAGAAGTTTCCGAAACCAAGATCTCTCAAAGCTCTGCCCTTAACCTACAGAGGATAGAAATAAACTAAAAATGACCTCAGTTTTTTTTCTTTTTTGTTTTGATGCAGAGGTTTATTTTCAGACACCACACTGAATTCTCAGCAAAACACATAAGGCACTGAGGGAAGGTCGAACATGAAAAGAAACATCTTTGTTGTTGGGAATGTAAGCGATAGCCTAAACCCCTGTGTCTCAAAAATTGCTGGTTCCTTCACTCTGAGTGTTCTCTCTGCATGACTGCAACAGACACGTGGGAGAGGAAGAGGGGTAAACACTCGCTTCTCTGTCTGTTCCCTTTTTTCTTTTTGCTAGCTCTCTCTCCCCCCACTGGTGTAGTGACCTCTAAATAACTAAGGCCATATAGTATCTTGTTTTTAAAGCTCTCGGGGGAGAGCACAGAGGAGGGAGGACTTTGGCCCACTTCTTCACATGAGAGACATCTGGGCAGTTTCGTCATGGACGTGAATACACCTCTGGCTGTGAAGGCAGAGGAGGGTGCCTGTGCCATTTCTAAGCCAGAGAGTGCCCACCATTCATTTCCTGCCGTCTGTACTGTGCGGTGGATAACTCCCATCCCCCCGGCTGAGGGTCAGGCCTCAGGGCTTGGGGTCTGGAGAAGGAGCCCCCTGCACTACTGATCTATTAGCACGTACAGCATGTAGATAAATGAGGTGCATGAGATTAGGCGCAGCTGCGGCTGTAGTCCGGCAGCGCCGGCACCTCGGAGCGTGTCTCGCTCAGAGAGCAATAAATCACCCAGGCCTGCTGTTTGCTGGCCAGCCGTGTTAAAAGCCAATCAGAAAAATTACAAGCAAACTCCCTGGGACCTATTTGCACTTTCTTAAGAAATCGTTAGTCACTGTTATTTACTTGGGCATCTTCATAATAAAACAGCTTTTTGTCACTCTGCATACGTGGACACCACATAGGAAATGACTGGTTCCCCAGGCTATTCTCAGTCCTGCTGTGTTACAACAAAGGTAAATGTGAGTGGAGGATGCTGGCCATTTTGAAACATGAAATAAAAACATTGCTGTTATCTGTGGTCCTTTTTGCTTGAAGACATGTATGACACAAACTGAATAACTAAACAACAATATGGATACTGAAGAAGCAGGAAGCCAATGCCTGTGTTTATTAGTTATGCTGTCTGTCTGAAGACAATAACTGTTGGCTCCAAAAACAAACAGGCCTTGTCCAGGAAAAACAATCTCGAGCAAATACTGATGTCACATATACAGCAGATACTGGAACAATATGACTATGAACCAAAAGGATGGACATAAGTCTAACAGAGGAAGGGACCATTTCCTCCCGATGAAGATCATGTGAATGATGAGTAGGACGTGACACAAAGCAGAACAAGAGTGGATGGTGATTTTTAAAGTATTCAATGCTGAGATGCTCCCTCTGTATGCAGTGGGTGGATGAACCATAACCTACCTGGAGGCGGTGTTGGCCGTGATCTTCAAACTGCCAGGGTTACGGATGAGCTTGTCCAGGATGCTGACAATCTGCTCAAACTTGGGCCGGTTGTTTCGGTCTTTTTGCCAGCAGTCCAGCATTAGCTGGTACAGAGCTGCAGGGCAGTCCATGGGTGGGGGAAGACGGTAGCCTTCATCTACTGCTTTGATCACCTGATGCATAGAACAGACATTGCAACGGTCACTGCAAAGCTGAGATCTAGATTTGAAATGAAAGTTTATGATGTAGAAAAGTGCAGTTTTATTGAACTATTTTGTCAATTTCCTGTTTAGCCTTTCACGTTCCTCAGGACACACTTTTCCCTAGCTTGCAGGCAAACTGGGTGGAGCTGGATGAAAGCAAAACAGATCTGCTTTCTTCTTAGCAACACCATTAAATCAACTGATTCTTAAGAGCCCCAGAACTCGAAATGTCTAGCAATGTTTTCCTTTTGTTTTCAACCACGGATCATGAAAGGCACCATAATAGAGTCTTATGCTCTCATGGTTCCATTTCTGCATGTTGAATTTACTTAACTATAACACTGAGTGGGGCAATAGGTGCATAGATGCAGACAGCAATCAAAAAGTATTGTTTTATGAAATGTAATACAAAAATATTAACTTTGCTTCAGTATGTTTAGCTTGAAATTCTCCCTCTTCTGTATGATACTGCATGCCTGAAAGCACTCAGGTGACAGCCTCTGTTGAGCCAACCATCAGTAACAGGTTTTGTTTTTACCACCTGTCCCCTGCACGCCTCGCATCCCCTCACAGCAGGAAGTGCATTAGCTTGCCATGCTGACGCTGCTCTACTCACATCCTGATTGGACATCTCCCAATAAGGTCTTTCTCCGTAGGACATGACCTCCCACAGTACAATGCCATAGCTCCACACGTCGCTGGCTGAGGTGAATTTGCGGTAAGCGATGGCCTCTGGTGCCGTCCACCTAATTGGGATTTTGCCACCCTGAAGAAAGACATGCACAAAACAAGGGTCTTACAACAATTCTTTTATTTTTAGGGGAGGTTTTGTATCCAGAATCTGCAAAACAAAATGTGTGTAACGTTAGCATCATTTGTCAAGTGCTAATACCGTGCAAAAGCTGGAAACACTCATTCCAAATTACAGTGATAAATCTGGGTAATCTGCATGTAGCCACACGTGTTAAACAGGCCACATGTAATGTGTCATAGCATTCGCTGATGAAGTGGCGAAATGTCAAAGTGTTATGCATGTAATGAATAAAATGATGGTGTTGACGTAATCTGCAGAGGTTGTTGTAGAGTCTGTTTGCGTTTCAACAGGACCTAGCTGTAGAGTGTCACAGTCGGTGCGAGTGTGGGGCTGAGACACAGGGTTTGAGCGGCTCTGATCCTGCTATGGGCTCTTAACACTGGCTGGGCTTCTTTCATCTGCAGAGTGGCCTCCCTGAGGAGCTGCGCTGTATTTACCCAGCTCAGCCTGAGCTTGCAGGCAGGCTGCTGTAGTTACTCGGGGCTCAGCCCTCATGGATGCAGAAATGGTGGAAAGAAAGGGAGTGCTGGGCGAGCCAAAGGCAACTGGCTGCCCAGCCAAGTCACACAACTCCTGCCCTGCTTTCTCCAAACACACAGCCCTCAAAAAATAAACCCACTTGCATTCCCTTTTCCCCAGTGAGCACAGACAAACCTTCCCAGCTCCCCAAGCACCAAAATTACAACTAATACCTCTAAAATTTTATGTGGCCACCATCTAAAGTCCTCTGAGATTAAAAGAAGCAGAAAGTGGTAGCGGCCACCATACTAGTGGATTTGGAGATCACGTAGCCAAGCAATGAAGCAACACATTCATGAACGAGAGAAGAGGTGGTGGGGGGTCTCACTGTTACTCTGCAGTCATATATTTTAAGTAGGGATTGGAATGCTGCTAGCTATAAGTAAATGATGGGGAACATCTTTGGTTTCCTCCGAGTACAAATGCAACAAACTCCCTCTCCTCAACACATGCTGTATATCGGCAAGGTGTGGGGTAAAACCTGCACTTTAAATTAGCTAGTCATGCTATGGATTTATGTTAGCCTTATCGGCTGCAAAATTTATTTATACGGTGGCTATCTGCCCTACACCAGTGAGGCTTCTAATGTGTGCAAGAATGACATATATGGTCATTAATTCAGAGAGTTATTCACAGAGGAGGCTGGCTGAGGGGAGATAGTGAGGTGCATGGTACCTCAGTCTCATAGCAACTAGCCCCCAGAAAAGAGCTAAGACAGTAGATGGATCTGGCTGTTTTTATGATCATCTGTCCACTTGTAAACAAAGTTGTTTTTAAGGGATTGGTCTGTTTGTGGAACCAAGCCTGCTATAAATCATTCATGAACAAAGGTTTAGAAATTAATGAGTCAAAACAAAAATTGGCCAGTTGGAGAATGTGTTGATGTAAACTATTACTCACTCTTGTCGTATAGGCAGCCTCGGGGTCATCCTCCAGCACTCTGGACAGGCCAAAGTCGGACACTTTGCATACCAGGTTGCTGTTGACTAGGATGTTGCGGGCAGCCAGGTCTCTGTGCACGTAGCCCATGTCTGAGAGGTATTTCATACCTGATGCTATGCCACGCAACATACCCACCAGCTGAATTACTGTGAACTGAGCATCGTGTTTCTGACAGAAAGTGATAGAGAGAGAGAAAGAGAGGGGGTGGATTTTAGAGATGGACAGAATGAGACACAGCAAGAGAGTGAGCAGAAAATACAGAGTGAGTGTGGTTTGAGGGATGGAGGGTGAGAAGAATAGAAACAGAGAGATGATCAAACAAAGTGTTTCATATCTATGTACTATAAAACTACTCTTGGAAAAATATTGGAAAACTGATATTTTGAGTTGAGTTGAGTTGAGTTCATATATCAAAACATGTCTGAACATTCCAATGACACTTTACAGAGTCTCAGTGGCCTGGGCACCTCCTCATCAAGCTGATAATACTGAAATCAAGCATGATCTCTTCAAGAGCTGCAGGCAAGTTGTCATAATTTAAAAATGCAAATATGAGACATACAAAAAAACAGACCAGTGAGAGCATAACTGAGCTGTTTTTCCCCTTCAAAGGCACACTGGCAGCCTGCTGCTGTTTACATTGGCATGTGTGAAAAGGGCTTTTATATGTGGAGAGGAGTGTTCAGGACTCAGAAAGAGAGCTCTTCAGGAGGAGAGGAGAGACAGACCGGATGAGAAAGATAGTATTGATTTGTCAGCAAGCTCTGGAGAAAGAGCCTCCTTTACGGAAAACAGACAAACTGTACTCTCAACAGACGGCCAGTGTGAGAGCTGCTCTTTTTCTATCCGTCTTTTTCTCTCTCTCCATCTCGCCAGCCTTCTGTATTTATCCCTCTCTTTCTATGTGAATAAGAGAAAGCAGGGCGCTGTGTTTATGTACTGCATACAAAATAAGTTTGGATGAAAATAAATCCTGGACCACCTGGAACCGACTGGAGCTCCGAGAGGTTCAAAGGCTTGCTAATAATAGTGACATGAGCAGTGGTGAGGAAACGCATTCAGGGGAGGATGACAGTTTTCTTTGATAGAGTGCAGGCCATGCTGAAATGAGCAGGAAATTGCTCAGGAATACTGCAACTGTTCTCCCATTTTTTTTTAGAAGTGAGATGCTGTGCAGGCACATATGGAATACAGTTCAGATCGGCCCTGCTAAATTCAGTCTGTCTCTGATAGTGATGTTTTAATGCTATGCTAATTTCAATCATGCAGAGCCTGTATTTAACTACAATTGCAGTGCGTAACTCCAGTCGCTTGCCCAGATGCACCAGTTTTTCATCAAAACTTTTTCAAATGGACAAGATTAGGCATACAGTAAACCCTAATTTGTTTTATTGCTTCACATAGTGCAATTTATTGTGAGTACGGCGAAAGCGCAACATGTGTGTTATATTTGAGGATGACCACGCTCAACAAATAGCAGATTCTCTGGCATGGCCCTGGCGATGGTAAACGGCTGAAAAATGACAGAAAGATTGGTAAATTCATATGTCAGGTCTAGTAATGCCAAGGCCAGACTGCGGCAGCCAAAGGTTAAGCTGACCCATTTAATGAGCACATTAGTGTGTTTATCAGCACTTTTCAGATGGGCCGTCCCTCTGCATGGCACGCCTG
This sequence comes from Clupeocharax schoutedeni, assembly GCA_037974565.1. Lineage (NCBI taxonomy): Eukaryota > Metazoa > Chordata > Actinopteri > Characiformes > Alestidae > Clupeocharax > Clupeocharax schoutedeni. Next base: position 10,975,927 of record JBBPDH010000002.1, on the reverse strand, counting down.
CTACACAGCCTGTTGTTTGCTTGTTTGTTTTCACAGTGCTTATGTAGCCATAATGGGAAGTCACTTGAAGGACAGAGCATGCCCAGTCTGTTTAACTGGCATGGCTGGGCAGACAGGCAGAAGGCCAGCCCCCCCTATGCTGTTACAGCCTGTACATTTACAAATCCATGTCCCCTCTTTTTTTTTTTTTAAAGAGAAGCCTAGTTTGTTCTTTGTGAGTGAATGAGGCCATTGTGCAGATGAGCTCAAGTAAACCACTGACACTTGAAAGTGTCTGAAACACAGGTAGTGTCAGGATGGCCTCTTTATATACAGAAAAAAAGATACAGTTATTCATTTTTGATATTAACTGCCATCAAAAGAACAAAACAAAACAATCTCCCCAATCAGCTCTCCACGCAGCAAATAGACACAGGTGAAGCAGCAGACTGCAATTTGCGCCTATTTTTGAGAGTAAATGTGAAATGTTCTAAGCAACAGAGAGAATTTGGTCCTGGCTGTGATAAGCAGGTACTCTGCGGGGATGTGGGGAAAAAGAAGACAGAGCGTGCAGGAGAGGGAGACGGGTATTTAAATCAGTTTAAGATGAGACCTCTGCACCGTTCCTCTGATCATACATAATGGAGGCTCATTAACCGCTCTCGGCTTGTCATACTCACTCGCAGGAAGCTGTCCAAAGATCCATTCTCCATGTACTCTGTCACTATCATCACCGGCTTACCTGTGGAGAGAGAGCATTAGATGGTGACGATCTGTGAGGACTGAAGGCATTTGTCTGAAGCTTTGCTGTGTGTTGACAGGAGCAGGATGAGAGCAGGTTTCACACATTTAAAAACTAATGAACCATTTTGTGACACTTGAAGAAAAAATTACATACATTCAGATTAGTGGAAACTTGTAATTTTAAGATATATGCCATAGTCATTATGCTGTAACTTTGCAAAGTTATTTCTATAATGACAGTGTTTTAGTTGAGATGAGATTTAGCGCTTTCAGTGCGGCTGCACATGGGTATTATAAAAAAGGCCCAGGTTTAACAGCTGTGCCTTTTACAGGTTGGAGGAGTGAATGGATCAGAATGAAACGGCAAACCAGGCCAGCCCTGGAGCTTTCAACACGTCTGAGACCCCGCCTGAGCCCCCATGACAATACCAGGGTTCGCAGTGCTTGGGTGCACTTCTTCACATGACACCCCGACACGCTAGGGTCAGTCGTCGTAACCATGACTTACTGTGGCCCTGGGTTCAAGAGCGCTTCCTGCAGGATGAAAAGAGCCCCTGGCTGAATTTAGAGGGCCCACAAGGTCAGCTGTCACTGTCTGACAGCTTTATCCCTTCTCTTCTTTGGCCATAAATTACTGCTTTTATCATCTGCACCTTATTCCAGAGCCTGTTGAAGGTTCATGCACAAAAAAAGAGCCTTTAGCCTGTTAAACTTTGCTTAGTAGATTGTCCTGTAAGTCTGACACTGGTTTAAATAGGAAACACCTATAATATCACAACCACATTCAATATAAAGTGGATCTGTGGGGGAAAGCTGAGATTCATGTGTGTGCTCCTGTATAGTAGGAGAGAAATGCTGCCATCACTGCTGAATACAGGTCACTTGCTGACCATCTGTGTGCACATTCAGAATCGATAAAACACAACCAGATATACAAAAGGGACAGATTAGAGGGGGGCATTTTTGATATCATAAACATTTGTCCCATCTGAATAACAATGAGATGCAAGGGAAGTGTGAAGTTTGTTCCATCTGTTGTCTGCTCACAGTGGGAGTTTAAGACAAAAAGCAACAAAGACTGTCTTTGACTCATCGTATTCATATCAAAACACGCAATAAGATATTGAGTCACTGGAAGACAAGAGGAGATTAAATGCAGAAACAAGTTCTAATATAGATTAAAGTCTATATCTATATAAAAAGAAAAAAAGAATATTGATACATCTTGCAAACATACCATGCACTCCCCCATATATAAGTACTTATTTAGAAATTAGGTGGTAAAACAGCGTGGTTTTAATTTTGTTAATGTGTGTTTTTGTCATGCAAAGGCATTTATGTTTCCTATCCTATTCAGCCTAAAGCAAGTCTTTTACATAGCATTAATGTACTTAATGTACACAGACTTAATAGCATTGTGACATTGGGCAGCATATTTTGTTCTATGGGACAAATAGATGCTGCAAAACAGTGATGTGAAAATGAATTGTGAATAAAAACATCTTAAGAAAACTTCATGGAAAATATATGAATTGCAAGAAAAACGCAAGAATAGACCAGAACTGAACTATGAATAACTCAACAACTGGACTGACAACAGTGCTGACAACTCACTCCACAGTGTTGTGGTGAAAAAGAGAAGCACCTATAGCTATAGATTCACCAGAAATTCTTGCCATCAGACACCCTGCTGCCACATATTCACACAATAATCTGTGCAAAAAACCTGATCCTACTCAGATACACAATTTCTTATGGTGTGCTAAATCTTTATAATACTCACAATATTCATGGCCTTATTTCCTCTCTTAACTCTTCCAAACATGTGCATGTAACAATGTGAATAACACACATGTGGTCACAAAAAATGTGAGCTGGAGCTGACAGCACAGTAGAGTGATAAACGGTGTTTATAAAATACACACAATCAGTATGTGTAAAGTGAACCAACACGGTCAGCTTAATAAAAGATGTTGATTCATATGTGGCTTGCTATCTCAGTGGGAGCAGTTTAGACCACACGAGTAGACTGTACTCCACAACGTAGACGGACAGCCCAACCTGTTGCATGTCTGCCCGCCACTTTCTCCAAACAGGAGGACCGTTTTTACTGCAAACAGTCAGAGATACTACTAAACACACTCTTTCATTTCACCAAACTGTGATGGAGAGGTTCTTTTATTTCATCTGACAGCT
>JBBPDH010000002.1:10939917-10953024 GCA_037974565.1 Clupeocharax schoutedeni | reverse complement strand
TGGTGGTGCTGAAGGTAGGATTCGAACCCATGACCTCTTGGTCTAGAGGCAAGTATCCTACCACTAGGCCACCACCATGCAACCAAAGGATGGAAAGCGTCACACTAAAACTGGAGTGAAGTAAGGCAGGCTGTGGCTGCAGGTGCACAATAAGAGAGTAATGAAGAATACGTACGAGTGCAGGCCATTGAAACAGGGTCCCCCTCCGATCGGAAGTAGTTCTTCTCACAGCTGCAGCGCACGGCGCCCTCCTGGTGCGTGTAGCTGTGCGGCGGACACTTGGAACACTTCACATTCCCAGAGGAGGCCTTATAGAAGCCAGGCCGGCAGGCTGCAGAGACAAACAGGAGCGGAAGACAAATTAGGATGCTGGGAGCCTTTAGCCAACAGAGTCATCCATTACCCTATTACCACGCTGCCACCTTTAATGGACTGAATCATTTCACATGACCATATGCATCAGCAGACACACTGCAAAGACTTTTAATCATCTGACTTTAACTCGCCGATACACCCAAGGCACAGAAATTGTCTATGTGTGAACATCCACATTGAACGTGTGAGGAGAATGTAGAGTGCGAGTTTACTCGTTTTCGAAGGTGGGGGTGGGGGAAGCGAGTGCCAAGCCGAAGCCCAGCGATAAAACACATTTTAAAAAATGAGTCGCTACACCCTCCCTTTAGCGACACATCCAGGGTGTGTTGCATGAATTATGCAAATATACCTCTTAAAATGGAAAAAAGCTCTCTTTAAATATCTCTGGTATTAAATTGTACTCAGCAGCTCATCCATTCCTATTCATGAGAACTGCATTTCATTACCCATAATGAGGGGGGGGTCACGATGAGCCGGCTAATTACAGGGGCTCACACAAATCTGCATTCCATTCCCCTCTTCTTCACAGGTTCAATACTTGTCACTTGATACAGTTGGTGACTCAAAGCTTTCAAGTCAGCAAAAAAAGATCCTTCTATACCCCTTTATGCCTAGACATGCGTGGGCTTTAAGCTCCTCTCTGGCTTTTACTCCAGCAGAGCAACAGGAGCAGCCTAGATTCTACCTCTCTGTGAATGAAGAGAGACCAAATAACACACTGCTCTCCTGAGCTTGCCGGGCTGTCACGAGCAGCAGTGTGATGATCATTATACACTGTCCCTTCGCTTCTTTGTTGCTACCTACAACTGGGCACCTGAAGTGCTCTTGTCTCTTTAAAGTGGCTGTGCGTTTTTTTTGCATGAGCAGGGCAGGGAATGCCCGTGTGTGATATTTGAGAAATCAGGTTTACATTAACCCGCTGCTCCTCAGAGGCTCCCCCCAGCCACCGCAGAAAACCAGGCTGACAAAAAAATCTGCAGCACTTATTAGTTCGAGTTATGGGAAATCAAATGTGACGCAGTGTTTCCTTAGCAAATTGGCAAATGCACAGTCCCAAATTAGATAAACATGCAGCAAGGAACAGCCATAAGACACTTTACTACAGGACTATGAGTTTCTGAAAGCACCAAACAGGAAGGCAAATTAATTTAGTGCTTATCCTGGCATGTTTTCCAGATCATCGCATGAGGTGTTGATTATTTGTAGGATCATTTAGTATTTACACACAATAATAGAAGCAAAAAATTGCGTACTAAACAAAGAATTTAACACGGACAATTCCTTAAAACAGTTTAGATTCCTAAAGTATTACATAACTAGAAATGTCCTGATCTGGAAATCTGGGATCAAAGCAGATACGGTTAGATTTTAATAACTCGGGTGTCCACTATATTAAGCCTAATCCCCCTGTGAGCCTTTGTTTCCTTGTGCTTTGTTTGCACCACTGTCATGGAAGCAGACGTTACCAAGCAGCATGCAAATAACAAAGCAATTTAAATGTGGACTATTTTAAAGTGCAAAATCAAACTTTGTGATATAAGCAATTTCAGTGTTTTGACTACATGGGTTCATTGTGTCTGTTTCTGCCATTTGACACAAGTGGCACCAAAACCATCTACAACATACACTCCTGTGCTGCTTTTCACTGGTAAGTTAAAAATGAAAAGACCATGAAAATATTGCTTTACTGCCTGAGCAGCTTCTGGTCTAAAACTAATTTTAGAGGTGGCAAGGATGGAAAAACATAGAGAAAGTAAATTCAAGTGAATTTAAAGCTACGGTGTCAAAATACTGTGAACAATAGATTACAATTACCATGGTTTATGATGCAGACCAATGACCTTAGTTTATGTTGATATAAATTTAGTTGAATTTTTTAATGAGGAAATATCAATGCAGTGGAACTCAACAGACTGAACAGAAAAGTATTTAGAAAAATGAAACATTTTCAGGACTTAAGATTTGTGGTGGGCACTTTGAATGTCTTATGAAAATATGAGTACATGCTTTATTCTTCTGGAAAGGATCAAATCGTAAAAGCACTAATATTTAGTTTAAGTAACTGGGTTACTTAAGTAAAGTCCAAATGTTCAAAATAATACTAATAATAAAGTACAACTAAGTATTTTTCATGCCTAATAATGGTGAGAATTTACATTACAATCATAAATCAAAACCATCAGATCATTCAGTTAAACGGAATTATTAATCAATACTAAATACAGCAATCCCCCAGTTTTATGCGGATCAGAGTCACAGATTCAGTCACACGTGGAATTTTTTTGAGAACCAAACTCCCCACAACAATGCAGAAACTGCAAATAAATATATTTTGGCAATAAATATATTTTTTCTGGATGTTTTCACACAAGGGGACATATTCACCTTGCCGCGGTGTCCCAATACTTTTGTCCCGCGACTTTCCGAGTTGCATATCTCAGCAGTAAAGCACTCAGACACTTGCACAGTCCAGTATGTGCCCTTTCCAATGAGGCCTCATTTGGGTTTTTAGCCCGAGTAGATCAGGTTTTATTCTCCGCAAACCGTGAGCCGGAGCGCATCCAGAAGCGCGTCTTTAAATGTGATCCGGGTTTAAACATTTGTCCCGCAATCTTGAGAGTTGCATATCTCGGCAGGGAATTCAAATTTTCTTTAAGGGTGATGCATTAAACTGAGTTTTTAAAATAAAGTGTTCTGGGAGCCTATTTGGGGTTTACACTATAAAATTTTTTATTAGGCTTTTTGTTTACCAAAACAACCACAAACCACAGCGTGGTTTATCACTATACGCGGGTGCTCTTGGAACGTAACACATGGGATTACTGTACACCATAAATCTATTTAGCAGTAATTATTTATTATTTATAATAATTAGTAGCTAGCTAGGCAATGGCATCGTGATTCAAGGAAAATATAAAGTTAACCAGTTAAAAAAACACAAAAAAAACTATGATAAGCAAATAGATTATAAGCAAAAACTACTGGTCATGTAAAGTAAAGGTGTTCACCCCAGTCATGCTAGCAGTTGTCCTAGTCAGCACTTTAATAAAAGAGGCAATCATTTCTGGTGACATCTCACTCTCATCTCTCAAAGCATTTTTGTGTACTGAATGATAGGCTATGAATGACATTAACCAGCGGTCTACCTCCAGGTCCTCTACATCGCACACACTACTCAGCTGCTCCGGAGGCTCTTGTCTAGAGTGTGTGATGATATAAAAGCAAGTGTGTTTCTAACAACTCCTGTCGGCCAGGAAGTGTCTAACCTATCTTGGCAATGGGTACATGCCTGAATGAATATGACTGTGTGTGTGTGTGTGTGTGTGTGTGTGTGTGTGTGTGTTTGTGTGTGCTAATGTGTGTGTGTGTGTGTGAGCATGTGTGAGGGAGAGAGAGAGATTGGGTGCTGTTATTGATTGCGTGTGTGTTGTGAGGAGACACTGGAGCTGACTCTCAGGCTAACAGGCAGAGAGAGGGAGCGAGGCGGCTGTGCAGAGCCACAGAGGTGATTTTTCATCCAGGCCTTTCCCAGCACACTCTGCACACACACTCGGTCTTCATATGGACACTCAGACACTCTCTCAGGAGTCGTACTTAATCAGGACATGACAGATGATCTTATTATTTTGTCGATCTCCTCTTTGTTATTTTGAAAGTGTTTGATGGTGGAGCACCGAAGGACCACCAGGACTCTGATGAGTGAAAATACAGCGCACAGTATTTTGTAACACATACTGGACACATTGTATTACATCGTATACTGTCAGTTTATTTTTGTTCTACATCCAATCACATGTACAAATATTTCTGAAAGTTGTCCCTTGACAATGCACTGATCCTGAGTGTTGCAACATATTCCCGTATTATTTGTTCAGTTATTTTTAAAATAAAGAAGAACACTGAAATTCTCATATTCTAAAAAAGAAAGGAAGAAAGGAAGAAAGGAAGGTTTAATAGCCATGTAGGTCTCACTATTGCATATGCCTGTATGTTGGTCTGCACTGATTACTATTCAGTTTCTTAGACCAAATGAAAATTCATTACATTGCAGATGCACTTGTACAGGTTTCGTATAACAAACAAATCTCTTGAAGCCTTGGAACAAAAGCTGAGAAGCTCTATTGATATCATCAGCTGCTGATGTGACAGAGGCAACTCCCAGCAGACCGCTACTCAACAGCTCCAAGTCGATAGCAGTATAGTACGGACATAGCAGAAGGTGCTGGCTGGTTTAGTTTACCGTAACGTCCTTAAAGTAGCTTGCAGTGACTGAGAGGCTGCAGGGAACAAATGCATTCATTCAGCAGCTCCTGTTCAGACTAATTGCCTGTGAAACTGAATCCCACTGTCTGTCTCAGAAGAGGGCCTGCTGTAGACACTCTTCCTCTGGGGAGGGGAGAATAAAAGCCTGGTCACAATCCCACTCCAAGTGGCGTTTGGAAAGTGCAAATGTCTGCCCTATAATAAGTGAACTTTATTTAAAAAGACTTTTCCAATGCGGCTCTCTCAGTTGGACAGGGCACAAAATCGTGGCGTGTATTTGACGAATCAGCACGTCACAAAACACTTTCATTTATAATGAAAGGGTCGACTAATTGTCTCCTCGTTTGTATAGGAACACGCTACACGGATATTTTATTGTCTTTGGGAAAATAGAGGGAGTTAAAAGCATGTAAAATTAAAATATACTAGAAACCTGAATACCCGAGATTATTTTAGAGGTTATTTGTGAAAAGTAGCTCAAAGTGAAGGTCATTGCTACACACTGTGCCGTTGTAAAGGGAAAAGCTTGTAACCCAATTAAAGCAAACGCATGGGTTTCATCTCCTGTCTTAATCATATCACAACCAGCACTGACACCTCCAGAGCTCTCTGCTCAGGTGACCTTTGACCACGATCAATGCCTGCCTGCCGCCGCCATGGAGAATGTGCACTTCGCCTTTTGAGAGCTTTTGAACTGCTCATCAAATTTGCTTTGTGTCTTTGCGTTTTGACATTTTTTATACTAAGCTCCATCGGGATGTTTCGACTAAATCACAAAGTTCCAAGGTTGTTGAGAAAATGAGTAGTCTGTCTTGTAAACATGCCAATAAGCTAAGAGGGACTCTGAATAGTAAACAAACTGAACAGCATACACACAAACAACTGCACAAACAGAGAAAAACACGCTCGCTAGGAATCATGAACTCACACATGCATATGAGAACGCATGTGTGAACCCACAGACGGACACATAAATCATATATCCAAATGCTTAGCCTTGCATTCATGTGAGCTATGTTGCACTCAGAGGTCCATTTGTAACCACGGGCACTTAGGAGAGCCCAGCTGTAGCGCAGAGAGAGCAAGCTGAAATGTGATCAGAGCGCCTCAGTGAGCCTCTGTTTGTCCTGGAGCCTGTACAATGGCGCTCTCAGAGGAGATTGAGGCTACCTCACTCTGAATCAATACATTCTGCCTTGTAAACAACTCCAATGACACCCCCACGTAACCAGAACACCCTGACCCCCTTTAACAAGGCCTGTTTTTGGATGGAAGATACCTAGAAGTGCACATTTTAGTGCTGAAAATCTACGAAAGTCCTACAAATGTTTAAATCATACACTCCTCTAAAATCCTATTTGATTTCATTACAAAAAAGAGAGGAATAAAACTCCGAACAGGACTTGACTCCAAGGGTAGTGCAAAGAAACCAACACTCTAGCTTGAAGAGCACGTTTGAGAATGAGATAGCAGTTCTCCATCAGCTCTCTTACTCTCTCTCATGGTGAAAGGAGAGGTCAGCAAGGTTTCGCTCCACTGCAGCCCTGCCAGCAGTAAACAGAGCGAGCAGTCCAGAGTGTTCACTAAACAAATGATTTCCTGGTTCCAGAGACTGGCTCCCTCCCCTTCTATTCTACAAGGTCAGAGAGAGATTTCCACCCCTCCTCTCCTCTTTCGTCCTCTCTTCTCCCCCCTACATCTTCTTTTCCCTCACCCTCCCCAGCAGCGAGTAAAATTAGATTTGATCAGGCGTCCGGCAGGAGAGGCATTCTTCAGCGTTAGGAATGGCAGGCAGAGCCATGAACGGCTGAGCCACCGCAGCCAACGTGCTGGAGAAGAATATTAGCATTGTAAAGCGTTTCGTGCCTCAGGAACTGTTTACAGCTCCTAAACATGTGTTCCTCCCCGCTGTCTCCTGCACGCTACAATGGCAGCACTGTGCCCACACCTTCCCGAGTCACTCATCAGATGCCTTTCTCATTCAAATCAGGCCCCAGATCAGATCACTTAATTACGCCGTCCTGAACGCACAGTGCCAATTTTCCCAAAGTGAAACTCCAAATGTGAAGAGGCTCTTGGAGGCTCTTTTGAAATGAATGGGCCTCCACTCCAGTGCCATTACCTTGTAGTTACCAGCACAAACATCAATCTAAGGCCTGAAGAGGCTCATATGAATTAGAAGCAGAAAGCATCTGCTCCACAGCTCTCTCATTCACTGCTTGGCATGGTAACAGAGCGCATGTGTAATATGTTTTTGGGTGTTTAGTTCTGATTAGTTTTGGCTATGGTGTATGCGCTGCTGCGAGGACAACAATGAACATTTTTATCATATCAAGCACTTGTGCTGTCTCCAAATGGTTGCTATCAAAGCTGAAACTCTGATCTCCGATATCTTACAACTGAAATCCTGCGCGTTGCTAGTGAATAGCTAAGCAGCCACTTTGCTAAGAATGTGCAACAGAGGTGCTGGTTTAATATAATTATCACACATCAAGTGACTCAATCCCTTGAAGTATTTGTCTTTAAAGATCCTTAAAAATTAATTACAGGCCTCTGTGGTCTATCCTGCTTCATAAATGTGTCCAAGTGAGTTGCAATAATGTGCCTGTGCAGTAATTAAGATTCAGTAATGACACAAAGGCAGGGACATTAGAGCAGGTAGGTCAGACAGAGGAGCTTTAGACAATGTAAAAGGCATATTTCATCATTAGAGACCACACCAAGAGGAGACCAGAAAGCAGGGCTAAAATATGTAGCTCAAGAGAAAAGCTCTGTCACTCTTCCACCTCATTAAAAGTAAGATTCCCCTTCCATTCAGTAGCATACTTATGCCAACCATGGACAACAGTGTACTTAAGCTATGCAAATGTTTTGCTCCATTAATGGGGATAGCTTCCTCTCTTTTTCTGTTTTTGTTGTGACATCTCTGTTAGGCAGCAATTCCCATTTACACACTGTCACTGCAGCCGTTGGCCTTGCCTCAGGATAGACACACACTTGCAGACAGACACACACATACACACCGGAGCCTGTAAGAAACATTACCATGGCCCTAAATGTGATGCAATGCTTGCACTAGAAACTACATTTGAACCAAGCCATCAAATGCAAGAATATGTGCTGAATACATTTGTTTAGATTCATTTATTCAAGCCTTCTCGGTGGCCAAAGGTGAGGGCTAGATGTAGACTCTAATGATTGAAGGGAGGGGTGGGGGCTCTGTTCACTTGTATAGTGTTGCAGCTATGCAATATATCTGCTAGAGAAATGCCCCAGCAGGCTTAAAGGGCACAAAGTGCTCCAGTGTTTGGTAATGGGCCAGTACAGCACACAGTTTCCAAGGCTTAGCTTGCCTTTCGGTGCCATTGTCAGCAGTTAAGGTCAAGAGTGTGTGCTCTGTGTGTTCAGAGCTTAGTTGCATCCTCACAGCTGGCTGTGTGTGTATGGACTATAAACTAGCTGGGGGGGGGGGCAGCTTTGGGCTCGGCTGGCAACTACACTTGGCAAAATAAGTGTGCATGCTGGGGCTATCCAAACAGCACCCACACACAGACAGTAACAGACAATTATATACAATTACACACACATGCACACAGAACAGAAGCACACTAACCCACATGTGCATACATACCAGCAGACACACACCAAAATAAAGATTGGGACTGGGATCCAGTACAATATTTATTACTTTTTTTTATTATTATTACAACCCATAAGTGGCCAATCATTCGTAGCTCACGTGCTGATAAAATGATCACTTACCACTGATGAGTTAACAACAATCATGTAAAAATGTGTGAATGAAACATTCTTAGAACCCATTTTACACTCATTGCATACCATATATGGATTATAGTGTGCAAAGCTCTTTCATGGTTATTGTTGAACTTCCACACAGATATTTAATTGTGACAGAACAGAGCTAAAAAAGGATGCCACAACCATTTTACACATTTCCCCCCAAGCTGCCGGATGTGACTGGGTCAATCAGTAATTTTAGGACACCATTTTGCTAAAAATCCCCCTGACACGTCTCAATAAGCCACCATGATGCCTACAGCAAATTAAGCAGATGGGGGAGGGGGGAGGTGTTAAAGAAAAAGAGAATGTAGCTTTGAAACAACTAAGCCTATTAGCATAATTTTCAAAGCCTCTTGGAATGTGATTCCCTCTGCCTGGGCTGGTCCTTCTTCTTGGCTCTATTGTACAGCATGTACAGCTCTCAGACAGAAGGGAGCACAATAGGAGCCCTGCATTGGCCACCACCAAATCCCCTATTGTGGCAGGTTTATAGCCACCCCTTTCTGTGCCGAGCAGGTCCCTCCATTCCTCCGGAGGTGCCGGACCACACGGAATTCTCTGCCACTGATAAATCTCTCCCGCAGACAAAGGGAGAACGGGGTCAGCCAAGGGTTCAGGGATTGTGCTGGTCACTTTTAATGTACGCTGACTGTCAACGGTGGCCATGACTGATAACAGAGGTATTATTTTCACAAAGAAGCAGTACCCAAACACCAGGCATAAAACTTTCCATTTGAATCCAAATGACCTGTTTCTGGCTATTGTGGCACTTCCATACCGAATTCAACCACGATAACCAGGCCCAGCACAGTCATGTGTGTGGGAGGGATCTATCCGCCTGTGAATTAATGTCCATCTCTCTATTGTGTCCCAAAGTGAGAACAATGGCTGCCAACAGCAATGGGAGGTGCTCCATATGTCCATTACCACACTGATGATGGGACATAAAAATTCAGGCAGCCGATCTGCTCTGTCTCGATTATTCATCCTCCAGATCTCTCTCCAGGGTGACACAAAAGCAAGAAGAAGAGATGATGAAAAACAGGTGAAAATGCAAAGGGGCAGAAGTAATTATTTAAATTCCTTATGCTTCACTCAGCTCCACACATTTTATAACTGGATTTATGCATGTGAGATGAATGTCTGTGTCCATATGTGTATGTGTATGTGTGTGCGTGCGTGTGAGTGTGTATGTGAGTATGTGTGTGTGTGTGTGTGTGTGCGTGTGGTTGTATTCAGAGGGCAGCTGAAGAAGGAGCATCATGAACAAAGGCTTGCCTGAATGACAGCGATAGTGAGTTGGAAGTGTCCTCCTTTCAGGAGCGCTGAAATAGGTCAGCTAGAACACTCCACAGCAACAACACTGAACCCTTACTGAGGATGGCCCACTTCCCCTATCACCAGCACCTCTTCAGCCATCTATTCACACTTCACAATAATATAATCACTGCACACTCACATGCACGCATGCACATTTAAAAGAATGTGTTATATTTTTCCTGAATTCCAGATACGCACACACACACACACACACACACACATCCACACGCGCACACACACATACACATACATCCACACATACATTATCCAGATGCTGAAAGGCCAATTCAAGACCTCTGCCTTTTTTATGTTTCATACACCATTTCTTAACACTTTTTGCAGTGTGGCAAAGCACATAACCAGAAGAGAAACCAACACTGATGTAAGGGAATGGCACTGTCATGAAGGGTACACTCAGTCTGTATCCCAAAGTAACATCCTCAACTGATTTGCCTTTTAAAACATAGTGTGTCCAGGTACCATCCATTCCCAGGTAAGCATGGAACGCATGTCAGCGTACGCCAATCAGAGGCAAAGATTGCGAGAGAGAGAGAGAGAGAGAGAGAGAGACACATATATGTAGCATCTGCCAGAAAAATATTTATGAACTGAGATTGCACGTAAATATTATCACATTTAGGGAATAAAGCTGAAAAGACAAATAAGTGAAGTGATCATTCGGTCATACCACTGCACACAGTGTGAACAGCACGAAATTCACCCTCTGCATTTAACCCATTCACCAAGTGAAGCAGGGGGCAGCCATGAACACGGCGCCCAGGGAGCAGTGTGTGGGACGGTACCTTGCTCAGGGTACCTCAGCGGTCTTGGGGATCGAACCTGGACTTTCTGATCACAGGGCGAATGCCCTAACCACTAGGCTACCAACTGCATTATATAGCAGTGTATAGTAAATAATCATTTTATGAACGTGTTCTTTCTGAAAGCCCAATATTACTTATAATTCGAAAGAGAAAGCTGTTTTCTCAAATCAGTAATTCATTAAATTAAATCAGGTTTGCAAGGGATGGATTTTAAAATATTAGGCACTTTTAATAAACAAAACATATCTTGACACTTTTTATTGCTGTCTTGTTTGTTCAAATTTATGTTAATGTTTATTTTGCTAGCAGAAATAATACAATAATTTGCATAATGCACAATAATTTGCATAATACGTGTATATGTATTAAATATACAGTATATATACCGTATATATGTACTATATATGCCATATACTAAAGAGGCAAATAACAACAAATACTGGACAACACTTGCACAGGCTACACATTTCCACATTAATAATGAATGCTATTTACACACAGTGGGGTATAAATACAATCACACATGTTGACTTTGATTAATACATGGTCTTATAGTGAGAGACATTAAATGAAATTTCCACAATTTATTTACACACTTGAATCACTACTTGGGTAATGTGTGTTCAGTAACTTCATCAAGGGAGCTAAAGTAATGTTCCACAAGGGGATACAAAGCATCATTGAAGAACCTGCAGAATTTCTAGAATCTAATTTCCAAACCACGACATTTCATTGCAACCATATGGCACGTCCCAGCGGTTCTCCTGCCCTTGCCTGTTTACCTGAAGCCTTACAGATGTGAGAGAAATAATTATCAACACTCAACCAACTCTTTTTCCCACAAAATGATCAGCCAGAAAATGTGTGGACGTGAAAGAAGCTCTTCAACTAAATTGTTAATAGATGTTTTTGGGGCTTCTATATGCCATATATACAAGGCTGACAAACCTTGCACTAATACTGAATGTATGTGGCACTGAGAGTTCCTGGCTGGGCCCTAATGAAGCTGTACACATGTAGGCCTGGAGAGAAGAACGCAAGGCTTCTGCCTGCTTGCGTATAAAATATCCCAGGAAAAGACCAGCTTGGTCAGCGATTAGGCGCAGGGTGAAGGAGTGGGAGTGACGTCATCCCCGTTACAGGGGCAACCAAGTCTAGGCTGCTATTTAGATTCTTCAGGCAGGTGCCCCAATACTAGCCTGGGCAGAGGGGGCCTGCAAATCAATCTCTTATGTCAGGCCACTCGGCAGGGTGTCCACACATTTGTTGAGGTTGGCCTAGCTCTGGGGGCCGCGCCGTGCAGGCTGGGTACAGAGGAGCACAGTGCTATAAATCAGAGGCCCTGAGCATGGAGCTGCAGGGCAGGGCTGTCAGGGCCAGGGAAGACATGCCACCGCAGGTGATCCCCAGACACCCAGGCAGGACAGTGCTGCTCTTCAACAGTCTCTTCTTACCTAGCCACTGACAGCTGCTTCGATCAACCCTCCTCAACTCCTTACACATCAATTATAAACTCAAAAACACACTCGCACATACACACTTTCCTTCCCTGTTTTATAACATCACCTTACATAAAATGCCGTTCTGGGGAGCTTCTAAGCCTCAAATATTTTCTGATGACTGATGACTGATTCAGCGGGACTGAATTTATGAGACAAAGAATAAAACTTTTATGAAAAACACAAGCAGTGCACAATAAAGCTACATCTTCA
Source organism: Clupeocharax schoutedeni (assembly GCA_037974565.1). Taxonomy (NCBI): domain Eukaryota; kingdom Metazoa; phylum Chordata; class Actinopteri; order Characiformes; family Alestidae; genus Clupeocharax; species Clupeocharax schoutedeni. The sequence goes on along the minus strand of JBBPDH010000002.1, from coordinate 10,940,729 downwards.
GCTGAGATGAAATGTGAACAGGACTAGCCTTCTTGTCCCTTCTCCTTCTGAAAAAAATGCTAGCTCTAAAATCAGTACCCGGAGAGCTTTTAGAATATAGCAAAGCTCCTCTGGGTCCTCCTTAGATATCCTCAGTGTGAGAAGAGAGAGAATGCTTGAGGAGGGCTGACATTTTACACAAAAGCCCCTCGTCGCTCCTGTCCTCTTACAAGGAATGTGGCAATTATCAGAGTGTTTGCAGCAGTCAGGGGGGCAATTACCTCAGGGGAAGGTCAACGGCAGTGTTCCACTCCAGCGGCTCACCACGGGATTGACTGCTCACCTGAGCCCCTGATCCATGTAGCTTCACCTGAGGCTGTCCTCTCTGACACACTCGCACCCCTAACACACACTTACCACACAACTGAACCTCTAACACACTCTTACAGGCCTATAATGATGTGCCGTACTTGAGGATCATTTCAGCAACATAGTGTCAGATATGAATAGATTTGGTCAATGGGTGAGGAAAACTTTAAATTCTACTTTCTACACAAACAGAATGTGAGACGTTTTGGAGCATTACTCACTACACTGTAAGCTCCACCAATCAAACAATGCAACAATAGAATTTTCTATCACACCTCAAATACATCCACCTTTGTTTTCTTTTTTAAATTGATTGCTCATTATTTTAAAGTGAGTGAAGTGAGTGAAAGTGACCATTTGTCATACGTGAACACACCACTGCACACGATGTGAACAGCACGAAATTCAACCTCTGCATTTAACCCATTCACCAAGTGAAGCAGGGGGCAGCCAGGAACACGGCG
>JBBPDH010000002.1:10891761-10912324 GCA_037974565.1 Clupeocharax schoutedeni | reverse complement strand
CTTATATACATATGCATATTACTGTCAGAACACAAGTTTTGTAATTTTTTTCATTTTTATCATAATTTATATATTCATGCTGGACACCTGACCCCGTGAAAACCAGCAGATGCATCCCAAGCACAAAAATGCTTTCAAAATAAAAGGATGAAAAAAAAAACCCCAAAAAAACTATATATATATATATATATATATATACACACACACACACACACACATATATATATATATATATATATTTCACCTATGCACATATACTCTTACATATACAGGTTATATATACACATATTTGCACACACATACAAATGTCTATATTAATATTTTTGTATTAGTTATAAATTGTACTTTTAATTTTATTTTGTTTTTTGTTTTGTTTTTGTTTATATAGATTTTAATCTATTGCTCTTACCTCTGTATTGTCCACATTTTGCTGTAGCAATGGAAATTTCCCACTTGTGGAAATAATAAACTAATCTTATCTTATTTTATATTTTTTTATATTTTATAATAAAGTCTAGTTGAATGATTAAGCATTCAGAATGTTTTTTTCTTCTTTTTTCTGTAAAAATTACACGACAGAAAGTTTTGTTTCAAAAGTGATAAGTTGTATGTGTTACTTGTACTACTCCTACTAATGTACTTACTATACTCAAAAGTTAAAAGGTGAGTAAACTACCATTCAGATAGTGGCTACTTTACACAAACCGAGAATACGTCTGGAAGCAATACTGAGTCTTTAAAGAAGAGGGTGAATCTAGGACAAAATGGCTGTCTCCTAGTGGATGTATAAATCATGAGCACTATAGTGCACTATAGGAGAGAGAAGGTGAGTGTCTACAAAGACACCCTCATTCTACCATCCTGACAAGCTCTTTGACATCTCTCTGTCTCTTGCTCTCCTCAGCTCCACTGCTGTTTGATTGAACGGAGCTCCTGCAAGCACAAAGAGAACAAAGGCTGCCGTCGATGTACAATAAACGCATAATCACAGCTGACATGTGGGGCACTCAGCATGGCGCCCATGGCTGGGATTAATCACTATGCCGCTCACTCTCGCTGACGCGCTGGCCAGTAAACATTCAGCCTGGACAAACTACAAAACTCACAGATATTAACGGCAAGAGACACTTTAGCACTGCTGTTCAGTAAAACATAGTTTATTGGAAACACGTTCATTTACTTAGCACAAAAAATTCGGACTGAGTCCGGTGACGGAAGGCCTATAAATTTCAAACACCAGCAATCGCTCCAGTTCAGCCCATATAAAATGATAGAGAGTGGTGCCGTTCTGTCCTGGCACACTGTGTGTATCTAAAGTTAAATGTAGAGGGAAGCGCCCATTATCAGACTCCATTGCAAAACTCTGAAATTGGGGCCGCACCTGAGAGACAGCCAAACAGCTGGCTGTTCCCCTACAGTAGACCGATTCTGTAATAAAGATATCTGCTTATGTCAGATAATGGCAGCTCACATCCAGCCCCATTGGTTCCAATTTAAATTTCTCAATGAGCCGAGCCAACGTCTCAAATTGAGCCGAGCGGGGGAATTTGAGAAGAGAAAATTAGATGGCTACATTCGCGAAGCAAACTCTCCAGCTGTAGGAGCTGGAAATCACAGCCAAATGCACCACCCACACACCCACCCAGCCACCTAGCATTGTGGCTACATCAAGCAGTCCTCTCAGCCCAGAAAAGTGTATGGCTTATTAATAGCAGTTCTTCTGCCGGTCCATGGGAACAAACAACACAAGTCAAAACAGGTAAATCAATACAGGGGAGAGACAATAATCTAGGATCATAACCACATGCTGCCCACAGGCATCCATTGTCTTGATAAATCATCCCTGCACCAATAATTATGGTTTTCCTTTCATCCGCGCAAGGCACCTTTATCGAGCATGTCAGCAGCAGTGCGAGGAAGACAATGTTTTCATTCACTAAATATCCAAAGACAGCCCACAGCTTATGTTTACAGTATCACGAATGTGTCCTGATTTATAATAAGTACAACAGTATATTAGCATTTTGAGAAAAAAAAAATACAACTTAAAAAAACAGTGATTAATGTACAAAGCATTTTTGGTATGTTGATTATGCTCAGAATGCACTCAGTAAGAGAACCATATGGCTTACAAAAAATGAGTGAGAGCTTTTCTCAGCTTTCCACAACATTCACCTTTCTCAGGTAGCTAATTAAATCTGATATTAAATTAAAAAGTGGAATCAGTGGACTCAGGTGGTGCAACAACTAAAAAGCGCTGTCTAAGGGGACGGGCATGCTGAGGCTTGGCGATATTAAAAGCTGATTGTGAGTGTGTGGGACACATGGTAGAGTTGGGGATTATTTTCAAAGGATTTCAGAAAGAACTAGAGGACAGCTCAGTGTGTGTGCGCGTGTGTGTGTGAGCCTATACTGATCCCTCACCCAAGCACAGGCCGGACCCACCCTTTTAGCTGGTCAGCCCTAGAACACACTGTTTGTTGGAGAATCTCCAATCTTCACATCAGGTTCCCAATGTCTAAAACCAATGGCCTCTCCAAGATAAATAAATGCATGTTATCTCGTGATTGATGGTGCTTGTAAAAGCTGAAAGCATATATGAAATGTTATGTGATCTTTCGAAAGGCCATGTTTTTCTCAGTACATCAAGCAACAGTTTGGTAATATGAGATTAAAAACATCATTGAGAAATAATTTCAATGATTTATGCTGAATGACATACAAATATATTGTAATTGGATGCTATTATGGATGCTATTACAAATTACAAATTTTGACTAAAAAATAAACAAAAATAAAAGGCAATTATATCTTATATATGCCGACAACTACGCAACCGTCCCGGGTCCCACCTACAGTGGCCTGGTGGTAATGAAGTATTAAACTCTGGAAAATGAATAATTTAGTTGTGTCTCAGTGTGTCTGCTGTCCCAGCCACCTCACGTTTTTATTTCATAGCTAAGCTCCCTACACCAAGTACCCTGCAGCCTCTCTCTGCACGCTACAAACTGGCCTGAGCACGTTGCAGGGACCAAATGCACTATTTTTACCATGAGCACATGTGTAAGCAGATTTTCGGCACCTCTGAAAGGTACCATCGCTCACAAAACACTGGCCTTCCCAGCGGGGGCCTAATGCACCTCCACACCCTGCAACAGCCACTCACTCTAAAAATATGGAGGCCGGTGTCAGGGCTAGCTATCAGGGCTGTGAATCACTGACTGCAACAGGCAACACCAACACTGTGTTCGTTTGGGTGCATATGACATACAGAAATTAAGTCAATCAAAGTTTTGGCTATAGGGCAGGCCTACAAATTGAGATACTTCTCTGAAATCAGCAGTTCAGTATAAGCAACACTTATCTTTGCACTGTAGCATGAAGACTGGACCAAATATCGTCCTAGACTAGCTGACCCACATATGCTCAAATATGCAAGAGAAAATAAGAACTGAAACTTAAGTCCCACAGGTTTGCCCAAGCTGTGCTTGACTTACACAGGGTCTGCTAAATGGCAGAAAAATTCATTTGCTTCTTTAAACAGAAGTATGTTTCACTAGGCAGTCTGCCCAGATTAAAGAAAAGATAGGAAAATGAGTCCCGGCTTTTTTTTCCCCTCCCATATGTTGTTTATTATAAAGGAAAATATCAATCTGGCATGAGACCTCCCCATTGTCCTGCAACTAATTATGACCATTTGCCAGCATTTATACAATAAACTTCAAACGTGGGCCTACGCTTTCAACAGTTTAAGCTGAAAATGCCTTTATTTGCCATGAAGAGCAAGAAGTGGAAATTAAGAAGTAAAATGTTGAATATGCAGTAATAATCCAGCGAGAGAGGGGAGACACAGGAGGGAGCGGAGGGTCTCTGCGCTTCAGGAGAGCAGGCCCCGAGCGAGAAATGAGCTTTTACTGATTCACCAAAATTATTACTGCCGAACTTTTAAACACGCCCAAACAACATAAAACAACAATAAAAATATTTTATATTATGATGATTTATTCGAAATCGAATGTCTAATAAGAACGAGTCAGACATTTAAAATGATCTGTCGCGCGAATGCATACGGTGCCAAGCATAGAGATCGTCATCAAAAAGTAAAAAAAAAATCTTCAGTAATTGAATAAATGCTACGATTAAACACTTCTTTCGTTTTAATACTCATATAAAATGCATTTGCATATTTTTAGTAGCTATATTGGAGCATGACTTGGACCGCTCGCGGCCCGCGCGTCTCTGTGGCTTTAGTGTGTTTGTGTGTGTGTGTGTGTGTGTGTGTGTGTGTGTGTGTGTGTGTGTGCGTGTGCGTGTGTGTGTGATGAGGCCTGCGTTTCTCTCCCGTTTTTACCGCCGAATTGAAAAACCTCAAGTTCAGAATTAACAGCACGCGCCATAAATCTCGATCTATCGTCTGCGCATGCACGCGGCCCTAATTAACACAGCGATGTTTTACATACCCCCCTTGTTCTAACCTGAAACGGGGCGCTTCGGTCTTGACACTTTCAGTGACAGACAAAAACCAGTCATACCAACTTTATACACAATCGCACACACATCATCACACATACCCTAGCATACACACACAGACACATGCACACCATAACACACACACACACACACACACACACTCACACACTCCGAGCTCAAACAGGCCCACTGTCGGTTCACTGCCGGACCACGTCCCGCGCGGGGCCAATAATTAGTCACTTTATCAATCAACCGGTGATATCCTGCGAGTGAATGCTGTAGTTAGGGCTAGAAACAGTATTCACTGTTTCTTTTTTACGTAAAGCACAGAAATACGCCTAGAATAAATTCAGAATAAACTCCCCATGTCGAATATTTTTTTAGGGCCCTAAACTCCCTCCAAAATAATGACCAGACTTCGGAAGAGCAACCAGTGCTCCAAACACAGTCAATAAAGACACTAAAGCTATAAAAAAAAGAGTCCCATAAAGAGCTCATAACAGACACACGGCGATGTTATAGAACTGGGGATCAGGAGGAGGCCACGCTGCTCTCGGTCAGATTAAAGCAGCCGAGCGGCTCTATACTGACCCTCACTGGCGAGACGGTGGGCTCTAAAGCGTTTAACCTGGCGTTTATGTCTAAAAAACTTATCAAAACACAAAACCTTCAGAGAGAGATGTGAGCAGAAAACGCCCAGACTAATTAAACCGCAGAACGGCTAACGGGCGGAGGCCCAGAGAGAAAGAGAGAGACACAGAGAGACAGACAGAGAGAGACAGAGAGAGAGAGACAGAGAGAGAGACAGAGAGAGGGGTGAAAAAAGAAAAAGAAATCAAGAAAGGAAGCAAGAAATAACAAACAAATACATCAATCAAAAGAAACCGTAAGAAAGATAGAAGAAAGAAAGAAAACAATAAAACAAGAAAGCAAACGACCGAATAAAAGCAAAACTAATGTTAATCTTTTGAGTCGCAAAATATTTTGAGCCACACACACGCACCCCTAAAAGACCAAAAGACTAAAAGACACTAAAAGACCCGAGACACTAGCCCTCTCAATGCACTTATTTTAACTCGAAAGGACAAATGCTGATATGTCATAACAAAAACAAACATTCTTTAGAAAGTTTTGAGAGTAAACTTTTAAAGTAAACTTTTAAATAAAATACAAGGACTTTTGGATACGCATTGTAGCGCATTGGACAAAGTAAAAAGCGCATTGGACACTGTAAAAAAGTTCAGGTCAGAAACTGTGGGTTATTTGGCTTGTTTAACCAACAATAATTACCTAAATGACTTTATTAAGTGAATAACCCTGACGACACGTAACTGGAAATAATATTATATGAGATTCCATTATGTGTCTCTATTCTCTGGACCATTTACCTGTTTGTATATTTTTATTTATTTATTTATTTTAGTTCGGCTCATTTTAACCCACTTGGAGGCGAGTATGTAATAAAACAACATCAGTCAGTGAACTTTCGTGCTGTTGTTGTGTAAGAGTGGAGACAGAGGCTTTAGTGAAATAACAGCATCACTCCAATACTGTAAATCACACTTTTAGTGTTTTACAGTGAGATTAGATCCACACTTACGCAGCAATTAAGCTAAATAATTCAAAACGAGCCCGCAGCGCCGGCGTCACACAAGAACACACATACGTCTGTACAAAATTATATTAATAATACGTATGACACGCTTTGTCCAGTTTTACAGTATTGCAGCCTATTCTCGGTGCAGAAAAACGCAAAGACGAACTGCGGTGGAGAGAGATGTGTGAGAAGAGCCGGGCTGGTGTTGCTTTAGGGTCTCAAACAACACTAGCGACACGTGTAGACTACAGTGGGCTTAGCCGAAAGTGTTTAATAGTAACAATATGCGATATTAGACCGTGCTAAAACAGTAACACCGTTTTGATTAAAAACTAAATAAACTGAGCTTGCAGGCGGACGGGACCCATTCAGTGGAGCGAGATAAATAAACGGAACACCCGAAACCAAGTCACGCTGTCTCCCTTTCACACACACCTTCATTCTGGAAGCCTGACACTTTAAACAGAAAATGTTTCACTGACATATAAAGTACAAAAAATAAGACATGTTAAGCTGTCTCGGCTGAGAGAGGGGGTTTACAAACAAGCTCGATGTTCCGGGAGAGACACACCAGCCTCGTGGATGTGCCCAAAATCATCTTTAGAGAAGATTAACAGGAGAACATTTTTAAAGACGCAAGCAGTTGCGTGTTTATGAGGATTTATATGTATATTCCCAGAAGTTGCCAGCTCGTCCGAAATTTGGACACTTGATGCGCAAAACTCCGTTTAAATTCTTGTCTACAAAACCGATGCAAACTCAATGCTTCATAGGCTACATTACCCCACGCATGTTAACCCATGCAGACGAGTGGTCAATATAGTCTCGATGCTCAGGAGAACCACGGACAAACAATTTGCAGTCAAAATTTGACGCGCGGCCAGTTGCGCCGGGACGACCTTAAAGATTAAAGCAGCAACTCTTCCCACACTGAGGGGCGCAGGGTCCGGGACCCCTAACCTGAACTGAAGCGCGACCTAACACTCCCCCCTCTATGTTTCTCTGCCAAACGTCTCCTTACCTTCATTGGACGGGTAAAGACTGGACTCGGAGAGGGAAAGGAGCGAGAAGAGGAAGAGAAGGAGTATCAGGGTGCTGCAGTCCATGGTGGCAGTTCAGAGGGCAAGGCGAGGCACATAACTCCATGAAGCATGCCACTGATGTGAGGGCTTCGATCCCCACACAAGTTACCATTCTCGGCTCAGAGGCTGATGTCAAGTTTGACACCGGAGACGAGGAGGAGTCTGAGCGCTCGTGTCGGGGCTTTCTTCTCCTCTCTGCTGGGTCCTAGTGCCGTCATTCCAACCAGGAGTTCAGGAGAGGTCGAGTGATCCTCCGGTGTGACCCAGGGCCCGTGAGGCTGCAGGTTCACGTTCCAACCAATCAGGAGCCCACCTGATTCCAGTCTTCAAACAGTTAATCAGGTGCTTTTGCTTGTTTATAAACGAAACCTGCAGCCACATCGGCCATTTGTGGATAGGATTTGACATCCCAAGTCAAGTAGGTTTTATTGTCATTTCAAACATAATAACACACATAATAGGCTACATACAGTGTACCTCCTTGAGGTGTTTCTTCACAGAAGAGGTTGTGTGACAATATATGTACCCTACATTTCTTTCACCCTGAGAAAAAAGAACAAAAAAGCAGTAGCCTACTGCATCTATATTTTTAAATAGTAATCATGTTTTTTCCTGTTACCAAATTTATAGGTTGTATGTTTGCTTATTGTATGTTATCATATTGTTGCTGCTCTGTGAAGCTTTGCACACAAACACAAACATGCTGAACCTGTATACCAGAGACAGTGATACCAGTGATGTGACAATAAAAGTGATTTGATTTCATTATTTAAGTTGCACTGACTCCATACACCCCACTTCACTTTGAGCTTTCTATGTTATTTTTCTGTTTAAAAATAGTATGCACATACCCCCCATTAAAGTTAATGAAGTGTTCCCTTACAACTCATCAAAGGTACATAACTTTACCTTCGGACCATGTTACTTTAGGGGGGCATTTACAGCTAAAATTTGCCTGGAAGGCACCCTCCTTTTCAGACAGTGTTGGAATGATTTCAATAGATGTTGGAACATTGCTGTGAGTATGTGTGTTGCATTCAGCCACAGGGGCAGTATTAAAATTGTTGAGAGCATCCCGTGTTAATACCATGTAGCTTAAAGCGACTGAATTCGCAAATTGGAATTTGTAATAATTTTGCATGCACAGTGTATTGCAGCTATAGCGCATGCATATTGTCTAAGATGTCTATAGATCTTCTGGCAGTGACCACAAGAATATTCATTCAGCTGGACAAAACTTCCAAAGCATTGGGCTCTTTTAGCCTGACTCCACTAATAATCTCACTGCCATACAGAGACAGAGAGGCTGTGATGTCATATGTGCATTTCATACAATTCTGAGCAGCTGCTGGGTGGAGTGCATGCTGTAGCTTTATCCAGCCTTGGAGACGGCACTCAGATAAATCTACTCTAAGAGCTATTTGGGGACATGTAGAGAAGTATTGCCCTGTAAACAGCCACAATACCACACAATCATGGATAGATCATTAGCAGCAATTGAAGTCTTTGTGGCACCAAATATTACACATAAATTTACGTTAAAGGTTAATGTAACACTCTAGTAATAACATTAATCATGCGAATAATACAAAAGTACAAAATAACTTCTGAAAAATGGGACTTTTTGTAACTGTTATATTCTGTTGATTTATTACTTAGTTTAATAAGCTCAAAATATTTCTTAATACACTGTGAAAACTTGTTTCAAAAGAAGTATGATCATAGATCCTAATGGGAATTCAATTAAATTGGTTTCATTGAGAAATTTAATGTAATTACATTTTCCTATTGTCTTTCCCTCATTTCAAGTGCTCTGCCAAACTCAATAAATCTGTTAAAGGGGTTGGATATAACGTTCTGGCAAGGTCATAAAGTTGTGAAGTCTGAGTACGACTTTGAAGCTCCAGAGTGATGAAGCGTTTCATGCTACACTATGAGTCCTTGAAGTCAGACAAAACATACACACTGTGTCAGTAGTGTATCCACCACTGTTCTGTTATTTGAAAATATGCAAAGTGAGTTTTAAAATAAGGGCTTAATTCCAAAATGGACTAAAGTACTATCTTTTTTCTCCATACACCCTACTGGTCCAATATTTCTACTTACATTTGAGACGTAAAAATCATGTACAAAACTACAAATAGATATAAAGCATTTAAACTCTTCATAATTCTTCATAATAACTTTCACAATTCCCATGCTGGGCTCCATCTGTAATACTGTTTTCATGTTGTCAGTCTATATAAAATGGGACAATGTTAATTCTACTTATTTAAAAAAAAAAAAAACTTTCAAAATATTACATGTGTTTTATCCACGTCTTGCGGTCATCAAATACAGGACAGTGATGAGCTAGATTATTTGTGATAATGGTTTCAAGAGCTGCCAAGAAGAAAATCTGGTTGGAATCCAGCAACTGAACGACTTCCCATCCGGGGCGGCAAGCTTTCATAGCAAGAATCTTGTCGGCAAACCTGGACAGGAGCCCAGACAGCCAGAGGGGACATACCAACACCAGACTTAGTTCTCCAAGAGCATAGAATCAGCCAGTGTCATTTCACATCACATTCCTCCTCCAAAAGTGCTAGAGTCATGGAGCATGAGCCCAAATTTAACAATCTGTTCAACAAGTAAACATGCCTGGAGCCTGATTTAGTGAAGAAAAGCTGAACAAGGAGGCAAACCATCAGAAGCAGCAGTTAAAAGAAGGGAAACAACATTTGGTCCTCTTGATGGCACTGAGGTTTTGTCTGGAGGCTTCCATTCCCTCAGACTAACATGTGTGGTTCTTATTATAGCGTGTGAAAGTTAGCTGGAATTACTTTTGTTGAGCCCATTATAGTCAAGTAATGAGAGTCAAACAAGCAGAGTAAAACTGGGAGTTCCTCACATGACTCAGATTATTCAGTGAACAGATTAAATGCTACTTCATAAGATTGTCATAACTGTTCATTTTAGCAGGACATTCCCATTTTCTTTGGCTTAGGTTTTAGAACTAGAGTAACACAGAAAGAGACGGAGGCATGCTCCTGTATAACTGCTAGAAAGACCTCTTTTCCATCTTGTGCTTCAGAGGAGTCACAGTTTTGTAGTGCCACATTGTGCTGAGGATGCCAGCGTTGTCTTGATGCCACCGCTCCACCATCTGCTCTTGGAGTATGCCAATCAGAGATTGGAATGGCACCTCTGTCTCGCCAGCCAACATAACAGTTGCATTGCAGTTATTCTGTCATACATTTTGTCACAGACCACACCCATCTCTTCATTAACAGAGGACCGTTTTGCTCATTATTTAGCTGATCCATAATTCCACATCATGGATCATTATTGCTATTTAATGGAGGTCCTACTTAAGATGCATTATTTACAAGTGCAAAGGGTGAGCATACGCTGGGTATACATAATATGTTTAGTTGTGTTGTAAAATGCCAAATGAGACCAATTAATATCTTCATTACAAACTGGCACCTTAATGTCTTTTGTTCATTCACTGATTCCTGGACACTTTTGAGAGTTTTTTAAAACATGTTTTAGATATTTATTCATACAAAACACACTATGGAATCTAAAGAGATTAAAAGGTACACAGAGACAGCCCCAGCGTCTGATTTCATTGTAATATTCACTGTATTATATATTTTAGTTGGCTAATGATTTTCAATGTTTCTTTTCCAAACTAGTGTAAAAGGCAAATTACAAATAGCTGAGCACGAATTATTCATTAAAACATGCCAGGATTTGGGTCACTGCATTTCTTGGGATTAGCTGCACAAAATGTGAATACAAAATTGTCTATTTTAGCAACTGAAACATATCTTTGAAATACAGTAATCTGACCCTGAATTCATCCATCTTGCTATCAGGAAATAATAATGGTATTTACAATAACAGATAATATATACAGCTCATCTAGTTAGTAAATGTTTTCACTATGCTCTTATAAAACAAAAAAAATTCAGACGATGGTTCCTAAAAGAACATTTTTTGTAAATGAGATGTGAAATTATGAAAAAACACATTTAGGATTATATAACCTCTGCCTAATAAAACGGTTCTGCATTTCCTAGAATCAAGGACCACATAGGAGCTTACATTTAAATAAAGTAAGGACGTATTATCAATACGTCTTCATGTACTCTATAATGCTTATGGAGCTGACAGGGTAAACATGGCACAGCAGATAACATGTGTTATTTAAATTTTCTTGTGCATATTACAAAATAAATCCCTGTATCCTGGTCATTTTGAAGCTTAAAAAAGCCTGCCTTCAGAAGGTATCGCAAGTGATTAGTGAAACCAGCCATGATGAAGTACAGGCTTCATCCCATACAGCTCACATCATAGGACAACTCTGAAAAAGCACCTTGCCTAATAGCATGCTATTGGACCGTAGCATATTAAGCCTCTGTTTGCTGAGCACATCTGTGTTCCCTAGATTGTAAAGCCAGGGGGTGCTTACATAAGCCTGATGCTATGGAACGGTACCATACATTTGCTGTAGTTATTGTACTGTGAGAGCAGCTTGGATCAGAGCCTCTCGTCTGGACAGTTTCTGCTCAAAGTCAGAGAATTATCCCGCACCAGTCCATTAATCATAGCCTTTAATTATAGGTGACTGAGTAACCATCATACAGCTATTGAAATGGGGGGGTGATACAAGCCAGTCTTTTAGACTTCAGTTATTCAGTACAGTATCACTGTGATTACTCTTTGACAATTACATTTATTAATCTACATTCCAAACCCACTTTGGTTCAGACTTTGGAGGATACCAATTCAACAGAAATGTCTGTTCTCGTTGACTCTGTAATATGTATTTTCATTTTAAATGAAGTAGCCTGATGCCAATCCACTTCGGAGGCAAATTATTAAGAAAAAAGGGGCCTCTCGGAAGCAATTAGCTGTGTCTACTCCTCATTTACAGCTGAGTGTAATTGCTACCTTAATTAGACTTACAACTTTGCCACAGAGCGCTCTGCAGGACTCATATGTAGTCTAAGTGGCATAGATCTGTATCTAATGATGTACTATAAATGTGAAAGGGTGTAAAGAACGGCAGCCCACACATTCATACACACACACACACACACACACACACACACACACACATTTATAATATGTCTTTATGTTTAATAAAAGTTTGTGTGACCCAGTCAAATTACACTTCTAAAATATATATACTTTGCAAATAACAGACTTTTGGACTATTTAATTCACAATTATTGCTTATTTGCTGAAAAGAACATTGTGAAATATTATGAAATGTAAAACATGAGTGTAAATGAACATTACACTTAGTTTTGTAATGTTAAAATGTATAGAAAAAAACACATTTAAGTCTGTTTTCTGCAGAGAATTTGAGTTCATGTCGAAAATCAACAAAACATGTAATATAACGAAGTGTTTTAACATTTTTGCACACAAATTTAGACTAAGTTTGACCCTCATATTTTACAAAACTTGTAAAACCAATGTTTTTGAAACCAATCACAAAAACAGATTATTAAAAGGTGTGCTAACTGTAGCTAAAATCTTAAGTGGAAAGTTATTTGCTTTGTAACCTACAAGAAACATTTACTGAACATATCAGCATTTCAGTAAAAATAGTTAATCGACTAAAGCGATTTGCCAAGTGAACAATCATTTGAGCTCAATTGAAAGTAATCTTATCAACTAATAACGAGAAGCTGACAGACGAGGCCGTGATTATAGGCTGTCATAGTTGATGGCATTTACATTTATCAAGGCTGACTCGTGGGCGAGAGCAACATTGCTCTGAAGCACTGCTTGAGCTCATGAGACACCCAAAACTTGCACTGCTGACAGCAAAGCTCAGCGCTTTTGCTCCCCCTCTTTTTCCCTGAGAAGCCCCGGAGTTTTCTCTAAATATAGCTGGGCATGCTCTGCTCAATCAGAGGCCAAGGGAAGAGGAGCCCTTGAAAACCTACAAAGCAGAGTTAATTACAACAGAGCAGCATCTGCATATTCAAGGGGACCTCCACTAAAGATGTGGGTTTCAGGGGGTAATTAACTGAATACAGCATAATTACAGCTGTCTTGCACTGTTCCCTCAGTTGGGTCAGGCTGTGCGGGAGGTGTCTTGCACTGACAGCCTTCTCTCCCCTTCCAGTGACGAGGTTCGTTAACAAGGATGGCCACCTCCAATTTGTCCCGACGCCCCCCATCCACATCCAGCTCTGGTCACAACAGTCCGGGTCACCTGGCCAACAAAAGAGAGCTCAGAAATCCACCCAGTCCTCCGAGGCTGTTTGTTTAAATTGCAGGGAAGGGAAGGGGAAGTAATGAACTGTTCTGTTCGGTCTTTGGCATGAGGCTCAAATTTCACTAGAATGGTGCTGTTTGTAATGGGATGCACGGAATGACGGCCAGTTCTGGTTTAAATCATGCAAACTGCATCATGACATACATGACATATTTTTAACCCCAAGGTTTTGAGACATGTCAGGGGCAAAAGGCCAAACCTCAAATGCTTTGTAAAGACAATGATTGTATGTAACCCTGGAAAACACATGGTACTTAACTTATGCTCCTCAGTTCTGCAGACCCAGGAGTATAGCAGAATGCTCAGACTGCAGTCATTCATAATCATGCATTGTTTCGTGTTTGTTTGGGGATGTGTTGGGGAATCTGGGTCTCGCAGCATTGTGGATTTGACTCCCAGAAGAGGACGGCCCTGTTGTTGGACAAACATTAGACCTCCTCTCTGGCCAGTCAACAGCTATGCTTTTCAATAAGGAGCAGATTACCAGTATTTATCTTCATTACCATATTAGCCTACTGTCCCTTCGTCACAACCCATGAGAGGCTGCTGCTCTAAAACAGAACACACACAGAATGCCCTGGAGTTTCAGAGCTTCACCTTCTGACTTCTGTTCTCATGTAGAACCAAAGTACAGAAAGAGGAAAACTTGAAAATTGTTCTGCTTATTACTTATTTATTCAATCTGAAGACTATTATATTGATTAAAAAAAGAGTTATGAATTACATGATAACTGCTAAGTAAAAGTATTTATGAGAGTAAGGAATGAAAGTACAGTGACAGGTCACATAAAACTTCCTCAACAAACAGTTAAGAACGGATTTCTTCAGTTTAAGTATAGATTTCATGACAGATTCATACTGAAAATAAATGCGCCATTTGCAATAAATAATGGTGGTTTATTTAGTGTGGAGACGTTCTTCTAATGTACTGTAGGATGAAGATGCTCTAAATTGTATTACTAATAATCTGGAAACCTGATTGCCGCGGTCTGAAAGATCCTAGAGACTGGAGTTTTATTGTTGATTTGGGTAGGATACTTGCCAAGAGCTCACGGGTTCGAATACTACCTTGAGCATACCACCACTGGGTCACTGAACAAGACCCTTAGCCCTAAATTGCTCCAAGGAGACTGCCCCCTGTAGTTAAGGAATGGGAGTCACTTTGGATAAAAGCATCTGCTAACTGAATGTAAAGGAGTGGTAATAGGGTTGCATGCATGATGGAAAAAGCTTTGGCTGGCAGCAAATCCCACCAAGACCCACCTCAATGGTTCTTAAGCAGAAAGTTACATTTAAAGCATACTGGACAACTCTGAGTTAGTTCAGTGCTTTAGCTGTTTGAGGTGTGATTGCAGGGCGTTACCTGGAGAACCACTAGGCATATGCTTGTATTTGAGGGGGGTGGAGATAAAATGTCCATGTCAATATCTTGAGGGGTATGAATTACCCATACCCCTGAAATAAAACATTTTTGAGTCCCAAAGGCAAAGTGTGGGTGGAAGGAGGTGTTTTAACACGCAGAAAATCAGTGAGATAATCCAGTGTCCTTGGTTGGACGGCTCAGTTTCTTAAAAACTAAAGCACTTATACTTTAGTTATCCTTTACAGCACACCCATACTGCATGTGTTTTTTCTTTCTCTCCTGCAGGTATTTTAATTGTTTCATAAGTCCCTCACATACAGGCTTTAGAGAGATCCATTTTCATCCTGATATTTGCATTTCACGTCATTCTTGAACTCTCATGAAGTGAAAAGATTGTTGATTAGTTTTTTGTGGGTTTTTTTTTTTTTTCACTTTTTGACAGTGAAGTGTGATACCCACATTTTTATTACTGAGGATTGATACATCTGTAATGATGCTGCATTATAATTGTGAATATTTATCATGAGATAATTCACTATGTTAGTTTAAATACAACTATAATAATTTGAAGTGATACACAGAGAGATTTGTAAAATGAATAACATCTATAATGTCAGTTTTTATCATATGGTGGGTCAGGTGATATGGGCTGTGCAGACCTGCCAAAGTCTTATTATTCTGTATGGCACTTAGAGAACACAGCACTGTGTAGTAACTAGTTCTATTTACTGAATTAAATGTAGTCATTTAAAATACTTAACATCTATTTTTGCTCAGTTCCACTCCTTTCATGATAAGCTGTTCAATCTGTTTGTATCCATTTTCATACCTTAATGACTCAGAAAAGAGAAGAATAGCACCATCTTCACTTTTGTTTTTTATTTACAGATCAGATGTTACTGACCTTTTAATTTACCATGAACATGGTGTCATATGACATATAATTTAAAGGCAGAATAGAAACATATTTTTGTTTGTTTTGTGTTTACAATGATCTCAAAGTTTCCATGGGGCAACGCCTTTCATCATAGCATTCTTTATACACTCCTAGTAATAGGGATCTATGTAATACTAAACAATCCGAAGAACCAACAGGTTGATACAAATGCAGGAACCATTAGGCATTCACATGGTTCTTGAGTTGTCAATGAATAAACCAACAGATATATTTTGGCAGTAAAGCTTCTGGATGTATCCTGATGGTTATATGATTCATTTCATTAACTCAGTAAGAAACATGCACATTATACGCAAGGATAGTATCAACAACATGCTTGCATGTTCCTTTGCATCCCACACCAACCACACAGGGCTCTCTTAAATTCTATGTGTGTCTACCAGCACCTATGTATCTGGGTTACCTGTTCCAGTCTTAGATGGCAGTAGTCCAGAACAGATGGTAATACTCTGATTAAAAACACATGTTTCAACTCATGATTTAATTACTAGGTTTAGGAAAAGTGTTTTAGTAGGGAACCTGGCAAACTGTGCTGGACTCTGGCCCTTCAGGATCCACCCTCAACCCCGCTGCAATGCTCTCTGCCTGGGTGAGGGTTTTATTAAGACTTCACCAGGTTATACACTGAGGTTAAACTGAATAAATCTGTTGAAGATTTTGCCCATTTAAAAGTGGTTAGTGAACACCATGCAACCCCCTTTTGCTTGTAGGTGTCTGTTTTTACATCATTCTCCTTTACCCATTCAAACCGTATTTGAGAGGTTTACTTGTTGGATAGGCAATAAATAAAATGGTGCAGTGAAATATCGGATAAAATCATTCAGAAGCCCTAAACATTTGATAAGGATGATTAAGTAATTTGTGGTATAAAAAACAAAATGCTTGCACTACATTGTTAAAGATTCCTAAATGTTCCCTATTTCTGAAGAAACAACACTTTTGCTTAAGGCCACTATGCCTGATGCTATTTACAAGGTACAAACTCACAGAGGCATACAGAGAGGCAGTGCTCACCACTGTGTCTGTTTATAGCACAATCTTCCTCATTCCTACCAGCACAATCAAGACTTCTGAATTCTCTAAGCAGGCTAAAGTTACACATGGAGTTTCTGCCAGTGACATAATTATAGGTGGTAAGGTTGCTTTTCCACTGCATGGTATTGGCTCTACCTAACTCACCTTTTTTTGTATGAAGAAAATATACCACCTAACACCTGGTACCTGGAGTAAAACTTGGTGTGAAAACATTGCAGATCACTGATTGGCCAAACTTACAATAACATGACTTGCACAGCATGGGATACCTCCAAATATCCTGCTATTTTTTTAAACCACCAAGCTACTCCAGTGACTGCAGATACTCTATTCACTGACAGATTCTCAGTTCTGTTTATTGTGACAAAAAGCCAAACAGAGAATGAAAAATGCCATTCCTTCAGTATTCTACATTGCTACTTTGTTTGTTGTGTTGAAAATGAAACCACAACAGTTCCTTGCAGTGTCACCAGCTACATCAAGGTTCTAACTGTAGTGGAAAAGGAAGGTACCCAGTAACAAAAAACAGAATTGTGTCAAGCCAGTGCAATGCAGTGGAAACGCAACTTATGAGGATGCACAAGAGGGGAATCTGTGTGGCTGGTGTTTCCCTCGCCTGTGACAGAAAAGGATGTACATGTGGCAAATGAAGCGTGAATAATGGTAGTAGGCCAGTCAAAACAGATGAAGTGAGAATTTGGGTGGGCCAGCATGTCCACCAGTGGATGACAAGGGCGTCCTTGTAATAAACCATTCTGCCAGCTTTCAGATGAGCCAGACTTATGTCAGCATATGTAGCTCACCAAACACACTGTCATGCCCTTCTCCCTGTACATTTTACACGATGACAACAGCACACAAGAATCTCAGCAGAGAGGGAATATAAATCCACACAAAAATACCAATAGGCCTCATAAGCACAAACAGACAAACAATCAAACTCAGTGACAGAACCAATAAAAAAACAAAAAAGGGGGCCTTGCTTTTCCCAAACAGTCAAAACTTTGTAAGTTTGTGTTCAGTGAGAGGAGCTATGGCAAAATGTTTGCATGTAAAATGTTTTTACTGCAAATCACAAACTAATACACATGGTCACAGTTTTACTGCACTGTGTAAAACTTACTAATTGGCTTTAGATAGTCACTCAGTGGCCTAATGAAATGTCTAACTAAGTGGTAGTCACTCAGGCAACACCATCTTTGGAGGTGTGGGGTCAGCCCTGTAAAAACAGCGCTTCCATGTGAGTGTAATACAGACCAGGGCAAGTGTTTCCTTTCATTTATTCTCTTTTGGTAAATCTCTGATAAACAATTTAATTTGAGTCAAATGCGTTTTGTGATTCTGATTCTATTGTGATTCTGATTTGTGATTCTGTTCTGTTTTTTTTGATTTGGCTCCTGGCTATGTCTATCTGCTGCCAATATAAAAGGAAGTCCTGCAATAAACTGTCTTTGAGACACTACAGCACCTGTATTAAGTGGATAAAACTGGCAGATAGATGCCCACACTAAAAATAATGATATACATGCAATCAATTGGTCATTCAATTTCTCCACCCATTATCTGTTACATCCTTTCTATGTTGTGGGTACCTAAAACGGGTCCAACATTCTTACACATGTACTTACCATAGAATAGCACAAAATGTGATCAATTAAATTCTTTCTCTGAATTTAGCTTACTCTCCAGGTTAATAATGGAATACCACTTCCATTTAGGACTTGGTCTGCAGCAGTGGGTCAATCCCTGACCCAGGTTAACCCAGCAGAACATTATCCACAGCATCACACTGCCTCCTACATAACGCAGTAGAGGGATTAGGGGTTAGAGTGTTCTAACCATGTGCATGCCGACATATATGACAGCCCAGGACAGTATTATGTGGATATTCCGGCATGTAATGGGATTATCTAATATGTACTTTGTGATAATATCCAAGGTATTGTGCCATCAGAGCTGGGATTAATACTGTTATTGCAGTATCTACTCTTCTGGATGAGTAATGGATACAGTTTGAAACTAAAAATACTGCCCACTTTCATATCTGGC
Source organism: Clupeocharax schoutedeni (assembly GCA_037974565.1). Classification (NCBI taxonomy): domain Eukaryota; kingdom Metazoa; phylum Chordata; class Actinopteri; order Characiformes; family Alestidae; genus Clupeocharax; species Clupeocharax schoutedeni. The sequence continues at coordinate 10,893,487 of JBBPDH010000002.1, read as the reverse complement.
AGCTGGGGAGAAGCTGCGGTGGAGAAGGCAGCATTTGAACTGATCACAGGAAGAGAGCTCAGAGGGATTTCGCCTAGTGTCCATCTGTGATGGCTTTCCTCCACCTCTCCTCAACACCACTAATGAGAAGCACACAGTGCCCGGCCAGACACCAACACCACCAAACACAGCTGTCCTCCGAATCCTTTAACTGTCCACTTCCACAACCAGAGATGAGCACCATCCTGAGAATTTAAAGCCCTACTTATCACACAGGCAGACTTCTCACCAGATTGTATATCAGAATGCAAGGCCACAGTTTACTCCTCTCTTTTTTGTTTGTCTTGTTTTGTTTACTGCGTAGCGGCAGGCACAGCTTGTGGGGGCCACGACCCATAGTCGCCATGAAAACAGATGCAAAACAGGTACAACGTTGAGTTTGATTATTGCAGAACAAACACAGACTCTCAACATTAATCAGCAAAGACAGTACAGTATAAAGACCTCCTCTCGTACACATATGGAACACGTTAAAGTAAAGATCCTGTCCCCCATATGTATTTATGTTTCCAGCCTGTTTATTCATGCAATGAAAAAACCCCACCATAAACATACCGTGTGAAACATCTCAGTTAAAACACAGGGGTCCGCTTGCTTATTTTGTTGCTGCCTCTTTGTACATTAGAATACCACAATGACAAGGAGAGAACAGAGTTTATGTTTCTGGGTGTCCAAATGAATAGCAGAAAATGTACATTCTTTCAAAAACAATTCTGTTTCCTTATATTTTACTTGCTGGCTGACATGTTTGTGATGAACAAGAAGGGAGGCCTGAGTTATGTGTTTCAGTATATAATAAGCTCTTTATTGCACTCTAGGCTTAAGGGAGCAGGGTCTACAGAGGAGCTGCAGAAAAGCCTCGTTTTTTTCAAAGGGTTCTACACAGACAAGAGACAAGCATGGGTGCCAAGGGCATTTTATCACAAACCTCCCACTATACAGCTTTGATGCCCCTAGCACAAATCTCTGACATAACTCAAAGCAGGCCATAGGGGTGCAATGCAGACTCATCCGTGACAGTCCAGGTCCGTCCGTCAAAGTTGTGCGGGTCTAATAATGTCTCTGTGGCCTTGTTAGTCATTCAGAAGTCCAGTCACTAAAACATGACTGATTGCTTATCACACAGTTCTCAAGAAATGAACTGTGTGTGCGTGCATGTGTGTGTGTGTGTGTGTGTGTGTTTGCCACAAATCATGAACCACATTGTACTCATAAGTCTTCAGCAATGGTGGTAAGTGTTTGAAAAAGTACCATGACAACATCTCAAGGCATCAGCATAGCTCAAAGACACTTACTCTGAAAGACTGAGGGAAACGAATGGGTGCTCTGCTAAAAGAAAAAACATATATTTTCAGAGGCAATTTCTGCATAATATTTGACATGCTTGACACTAGGGATGCACCGAATATTCGGCCACCGAAAAATTTCGGCCGATAATCGCAAAAATGCATTTTCGGTATCTGCCGAAATATTTTTTTTTACTTGACCGAAACCGACGCCATCAACAACCGCAGACTGCACGCACCAGACTGGATTACAGTCAACTTGTCTCTAGAGTGGGCACATTTCCATATATTTAAAAGTGGTTATCCACTGACTGGTACCAGCTAGGTTTGGTCCAGTTCAGTTCTACTCCCTTCAGTTTGGTTTCGTTCTGTTTTCCACGACAACTGGTTGCTATAGCAAC
>JBBPDH010000002.1:10881220-10891661 GCA_037974565.1 Clupeocharax schoutedeni | reverse complement strand
TGAGTGGGGCCAAGTAAAATATTTTATTTCAAATTATATATTACATTGTGCATTGTTTGAATGCTAATTAAACATGTGCATAGTTTTGTAACAGATTCTTATAATAATTTAATACGTGTTTTCCCCTTTCGGTTTTGGTTTTCTGCCAAGTGTTCTCCCATTTTCGGTTTTCGGTTTCGGTGCATCACTACTTGACACCAATAAAACAAATAAATGAATACTTAATATACAGCTGTACATCAAAGTTTGATCATCCCTGGTCTACAAATTCTGCAATTTATTAATAATTATTCATTTATATTTATTTGTTGTGTTCAACAAATTTAGGGAAAAAACAATGCAATTCAAAATCTGCCATAATTTTTTCCAAATATGTTAAATTCAGCAAACAAACAGTAAATGTGAGTGTACACTACAGTACAGAAGGCATACTTATATACACTTAGAAATCAAAACATTGGACTGCGGCACCCAAACTTTGGCATCTGACTGTGAATTAAAAGAGAATCAATAAAAATACAATTTACATGGAAGGTTAACTGAAACTGTTTGCTTGTCCTTTCAATTAGACAGAAGGCATCTTGTGTAAGAAGTTCATTAACCATTTAACACGTCTAATAATGCAACATGCAAAAAAACATACCAGAGCACATCCGTTATACACAACCAAATGACAAATTAGAGCTGAAGTGAGAGTCATATGAGAGTGAAGAGATCTGCTTAGCCAGGTTGTTAGCCTGGGTCATTAGTGAACTGGCCTCCATGTTTTCTCTTGCCAGTGAACTCCAGGAGGTCAATTGCTTCCAAATTACTCACCATTGCTGGGAAAACACTGAAGAGATCATTAGTACCCACGCTCAGTCTGGGCGATTAACTGCATTCTAAGAAACAGTTAAATGACTGGGCTACCAATATTGCAATTAGTCCAATATGTGCACCGAATGGAAGAAGCCTTCAAGGCAATTGTGGGACACACTGTTACACTGCAGTGGCAACAGCTAAACACTGCTCTCGCTAGCACTAATTCTGCTGTCAAGCTCACTTTGGGTTTGGGGAACGTGATATTCTAAAGTTAATCCTTTAGTCCTGACCTAGATTAGATGGAGACTTTAGGCCTAATTGGACAGAATATAAAGGATACATTAAACGTTTGACATGATCAGTCAAATGTCTCTGATCAAGCAACTGCAAACATTACTAGATTACGAAACATGTAAAGTGGTTTGTGGAGCTACGAGGATACAAATGAATACAGAAAACTATTGTTTATAAAATGTTACATCTTTCAGTCTTCCTGCCATTAAATACAAGTTGAAGCAAAGAATCTAATCTCAATGATCTCAGGTTTTTCTATTTTAGATCCAGGCTTCCATTATTAATGCAACATGACTGAAGATAATTAACTTTAACATTTCAGGGGAGCACATATTTCACACCCCCAGACAGCATGGAGTTGGCCCAGACACTTTGAGACCTCCATCCTGTGCTGGTTAGTTCTGAATTTGCCAGTAAGACTGGAGGAACATTTGTTTTTCATTTGTTTCATCATGCTACGCGCGTGCTTAAAGCTACCATGCCTTCCATCTCAATGCATTTAAATGAATCCACTTCAAATGCACATAATCCACAGAACCACAAAATAATGCTGAGCAGCCTTGACTATTGTTTTTTGGAGGACATGATTTGTGTAGGTTTCTGTGAACTGCATTGCAGTCCATTGGGGTTTTCTGGAGATCCTGCTAAGGTCATCTATGCTTATGCATTTGGAAATATGCACAAATCTTAAAAACTGGTATGTACTCTGCGGTAAATCCATTGTGTCATTTGGTTGTCTGTTTGCAGTTCAGTATTTGAGGACCTACACTGAATCACACTGATAAGAGATTTTACTCTTTAATTTATCTATGAACACGTGATATAGGATTTTTTTGACATTGTTTATAATACCTTGAGGGGAGTGCATACTCTAGCTACACTGAAGGCTAATCTTAACTGAACAGACATGGAGCAGACTAAGGGGTGTCTAGGGAGCAAAATTAAAAAAGATGAGCAAAAGATTGAGAGAGAGAGAGAGAGAGAGAGAGAGAGAGAGAGAGAGAGAGAGAGAGAGAGAGAGAGATAGAGAGAACCATGAACATTGGAAACCCGTAGATGGAAGAATGAGGTGAGACAACCATTGAATATATGTTAGCTGGGGTCATAGCACATGTCACAAAGAATTATAAGCACTGCCTTGTTTAACCATAATGTCATACTCATTCCCAATTTAAATTGATCATTTCATTTAGAGGGCAGAGTTCATTCCCTCCCAGTGAATTATTCAGCTCTTTACTGTGACCTTTCCAGGACTGATCTGTTAACGACTGCATGGGGAAGAGAAATAGCAGGACAGACTTTTAGTACAAAGGAAGAATTAGGGAGAGCAAATGGAGGAGATACAGTAGAAATGAAAATAAAATGCACTGCTGGTGATAAAAAAGGAGGTTTATACTGGTAGTGCAACAGAGAGAGAGTCCTCTTAACAACACCAACAGTAGAGCACCTCTCTGGAGGCTAAAATCAACACCCGTGGCTGATGTTGCCCATCCTGTCACCCAGGAGGAAAGGATGGAAGTAAAAAAAAATCAGTGAGCTTGAACTAAATTTCATTTATGCAAATAATAATAACAACAATAATTTGTGTCATATTTTAAATTGTTGGATTAATACATACACATAAGAGTTGATGACATACCCTTGTGGGTACCACCACAGTGACATCAAAGGTTTGTTGACAGTGTGTATATACACGTGTATAAAAAACGAAATCCAGATCAAATTACATTTTGTTGATTAGTACACATTCTCAACACATTTAAATATGAAATTTTCATTTTATTTACACAGCTTTTGTAATTTTGGCACATAGTTTATCATTATTTGATGATCTTTGGATTTTGGGGCATAAAAATAAAATACGAAACAATAAATGTAAACTGGGGAATTGGGGAAATAAATTCCCCCAAAAAATCCCCAATACACATAAACAGTAATTATATCAAAATGTGCAGTAGTGTCATCCCTGTTGAGGATGCTTTACTTAATTCTAATTAGAAAATCAACAAAGCATATTATCTAACCAGGGGTTCACATACAAGCTGAGAACCAATAAGAAACTTTTGTTATTAAAGGGGTACACTTAAGCTCCAACAAACACTTACCCCTGTCAACCATTTCCCTTACCCTCTCCCTCTCTCTCACATCTTCTCACCCAGCCTCACTCTCTCTCTATACACCTGAGTCACTGTCACAGCCCTCTCTCACCTTACCTTCACACCCACCCCTCCCTGCATCACTGTGCATATTTTTCACCCTGTCTGCCAGCATTCTATCCTGCTGTCTTAATTAAGCCCTAAGGGTTGGGGAAGGAGGGGGGGACTTCCTGTCAGCCACATTCTACATATGTTGGCTCTACCAAGTCTATCTCAGCTTTCTCTTCAGGAAACACTATAAATAAATAAAATATAAATGTGCTGATACTAGAGTGTAAATTTTCCTGAATAGAACACAGATGAGCTTGGCAGGTCAGAGCGAAACCCAGACTCCTACAAGCAATTGCAACGTATTGCAGAGGATCACAGATACATCCATTTTTAATAAGAATCTAAATGGAATCAGTTCAATATTAAGGCTAATGTGTGTTCACAAGACAAATTTAGCACATATAGAGTGCCAGAAAGAAGAAAATGAAAAAGTATAACACCTGAATGTGCCGTGACATATTGTAATGTTTGTAACTTTATTTTTTTTTAATTATAAAAATTTAACTGATGCTCATGTGAGAAACGCTTTGGTGATTTTGTATCGGGTGTGCTAGGAGTTGTCGCTTGCACCTTTTTGATGTAAAACAAAGAACATCTGAAAATTATACACACACAATTGTAGCAAATTATCAAGGATAAACAGACAAAACATCAGTAATCTACAGCTTATTCTCCCCTCTGTTTCCTCAATATGCCACGCTATGATAATTTACTAAAATATTTAGGTTAAGGCTACAAAAAAGGCTCATTTGTCGGCCCCCGAGACAAAGAAGCAAACACACTTATCTCCCACAAACTCGTCTTGCTGAAGGCAAAGGCAAATACTGCATGATGAAGGTCTGGACTCACGGTCAGAGCTCATCAGCACCTGTTCATTTCTGTGTCCACAGCAAACTATCGTAACAAACAGGCTTCCTGTGACCCTGAGGAGGGAGAGCGGAGGCCTTATCATAGGGCTTGACCCCGGCCCCGGCCAAGCTAAGATAGCAGCTCCCCCCGGGAAAGGCCTTCATGCTCCTGGAGAAACAAACATGCCTCCTATCACAACACTGAGTCCAGAGGATGGCCCCAGGTCCCCCGATCTCATTTAGCCTATGTGTGTGGCTGGGCCGGTGCTAGCATGGTGCTGTCCTGATACCAGGGTAATCACTTCGAGATGACCTTGCAGTGCCCTGCCCCTGAAGGTTAGTGAACAAATCCTCCCTACATGAGCTCAGCTGGTCTTGATCTTACTGACCAACAGTCTGCATAGTGCATGACCTCATGGAAAAATATAGCAAATTTAGAATGTGTATTTTATTTCACAAGTACAGCTGTCATATTATTAACTGCACTGAAGATAACTCAAGTTCTCAAACCTAGGCAGGGGTGATGCTCTTCTCATTCTTAGATGTAACAGAATAAGATATTGTTCACTCTTAGTAAAACTGTTGTTCTATGTAGTCCTATGAGTTTCTCTCATGTACTGTACTGGGCAAAATTCTTTTTTTTTTCATTCATCAAAAACACATTTTTTTCATGCATGATTTTCTTTAATTCCTGTCAAAATACCCATTTATTCTCTTTTCAGCATCAGGGAAAAAAACAAATTTTAGTTGCTTGCTTTCTGTTTTTCAAAGGAGTCTACAGTGGTGTTGCCAGGTCACCAGGTCTTACACAGTTCTTCCATTTGTTCCCTATTTTTTGATCACCAGTTCTGGAAACTTTATTGTTTTTGTTTTTTTTTCATTTATTTTCCTTTGACTTAATTTTCCTTATGTGAGCAATGTGGAAACAGTTATGACTGTTTGGTTTTAAGATTGGAAGCAGGGAAGAATTGTAAGGGTAGTCAGATGCACAAAAGGAAAGAGTGGACATTTTAAATACTGATAGCAGACATTATGTTGATATGTTCTGAGTATACTGTAGATATCATCAATACATAAAAAATACATCTCTTTTATAGTAAAGAGACCGTAATTAGTAGGGATGTAAAAATGCATTAAAATATAGTGATGCAAAAATGTGACGCTTGACAGTGCCTCATGGAGAATATGTATTCTGTTAATTATGATGTTTTATGGAGCTCAGTTGTTTATAGTCAACCAGCACCAAAATATTAAATTATTTGTTAATGTACATGTCCTAGATAGAATTTATTATAAAAATGTATTAGCACAGTGTTTAAAGTCTTAATTTGGTGAATATATTGAAAGGATATCGAATTATGAGCCTCTAATTGTCTGAATTGAATCATAAGTGGACTGTATCACTATACCCTAATGATTAGACCTATTAAACTGAATTGAGTGCAGCACAATGTGTGTGCCTTTAATAAAATAACTCGTACTACTTTTATTCTTTTTACCCATTCTAATTTATAAAACAATAGAAAACCTCAGGATTGAGCACTTTTGTCTAACTAAAAAAGGTGTATGATCTGTGAATTCTGCACAATATTATGATACTACTAATAATATAAATGAAAGTGGCCCCGTATAGTCATGTGTGAACATACCACAGCACATGGCGCAAACATGAAATTCTTTCTCTGCATTTAACCCATTTACCCAGTGAAGCAGGGGGCTGCCACCAGTGAAGGGGGCCCGGGAAGCAATGGTACCTCAGCCTTCTGATTGCCGGGGCAATGCCCTAACTACTGGGCCATCAGCTTTCCCAACAACTGATACAACATAGAATATAATAACAGACTATCATGGCCTTGAATGTCATGCATTACAAAAAATGTAAACTAGTACCATTTCCCTTCTACAGAGCTTTTAAATACTCCCCCCACCCCCCGCCCCCCACCTCGAAGTGTCTCTGGATCATTTCATACATAATACTGATACAAGTTTTCTACATCATCCCTCCTTCTGGTACTATGGACCACCAGTGGCCTTCCTGGTTTAACACTTGCTTATAGCAACATATCCCTGGGAACTGTCCTGGCAACAGAGAAAAACAAGACCATGCTGTCATCATTTCACAAAACAGAGCAGACTCCTCATAATGTATCTTAATATTAAACAGAGATTGGTGGTTAGATTGAACATATAACCACTACTTTGTATTCCTTATTGCCTTTTTAGGAACAATTACTGAGGGCACCATTTCAGAAAAGCATTTGCTGTACTGTACATTCTGTGCACTTTTAGGAAGGTGACTTTGGCTATCACTTTGACCCAGTATGTTAATGGTGTGTGGTAGTGCTGATGGGCAGTAGCTGGCTGCTCAGCGGCTGGGCGGTTGCTCTGTTGTTGTTTTTGAGCAGGCAGAGGACCGGCTGTCAGGGGAGACGACCCGGCTACTCCAGGGGAGCACCTGCTCGGTTGCCAAGGAAACAGCAGGTGCGGTCTGAGGGTGGGATGGGAGGGGGGTTCAGAGATCAGAGTCTCCAGAGAGCCTGGTGAAATGTGGAAGTGCAGGACGTGAGTGAACTATAAACGTGCTGACAGTATCAGCAGTGAGAGGGCCATAACATCAGGCCAGGACCACAGAACCCAGAGGACAGACACTACTCAGCCTGCATTACAATGTCAACAGCAAGATGTTAATGACGAGGGGGTGCTGCTGCTGCAAAACGTGCTATAAATGGCATAAAAAAGGTCATCTGGACAATCCCTGGTGAAGCCTAGCGTGTTTAATTCTAAATCTTCAGCCAGAAAACAAGGTTCAGTTATGCTCCCATTATGCCTGCAAATACTTTATGATTAACTGAGAAATGTTCACATCACAGCCTGGCAGTTTTTGTCAAGTTTAAATATTTTCCATTACATAAACATCTGGCATGACAAAGAAGTGAAAAAATACAGGGGATGGAAAAATAAAGTGTGGAATGTAGTTGCTCTTGGATCTAAATGGTGATCCTTCCATAATCCGTAATCAGCAGATAGATCTTTTGTACCAAGAACTAAGTTTGGGTTTTTTCAGAACACTCCATTTTAACATTGTCTGATCTTATAGACTACCTCATATTACAGCATGGTGCCTCTCACACTGCCAGTCTAGAGGAAGTAGAGGCACTTTTGTTTCCAGCATTCATCACTGCTGTAAACAATATGTTACCAGTGAACATCTGAGCTCATCCTCTTCTATCTGCTGTGTGCAAATGTGGCATTTGTAATATAAATTATCATGATGATGATTTGACAGCTCTATCATGAAAGAGCCAGCAGAGACTTTTGCAAAACTGATTCCTAATTAAAGCCACAGTCAAGAACACGGCTTTGATGAAACTTCTGTTAAAATGCATGTTAAGCTCTGACTGCCACTCCCAAGTGGCGCAACTGTCTAAGCATTGGCCCAATCATCAGGAGATTGTGAGTTTGATCCCCAGGGTACTGCAGCCAAGCGTGACCAGGATGTTCTGTGTTTGGAATCGGAGACAAGCAAATTGGGCAGAAAATCATGAAAGTAAAAAAATATATATATACATTGGATTGATGTTTCAAAGTCCCATATTTGCTCTGTAACTAAACTATAAATGGTAACTATCGTTTTAGGTCTTCCTACTGACTTTCATGAAAAACATGGTCAGAGATCCGGGCCATAGTGTTTTAATTCTTTGCCACTTTGAGACTTTAAAGCTACATCTATAACACAAATTGCACAATGGACTTATTCTCCTTTGCTGACTGTGATGTGCTTACTGATTCAGCAGAAATACTTTATAAATACACATACTGTATATGTTTACATAAGACCTTTAATTTTCGGGATTTCTTTTGGGGGGTGGGGTGTATTAAGGAGCATGAGGAATAGTGTATTTCCCCAAAATTTGCAGGGATTAAATCCTTTAGCACAGGCTCATTGCTGGGTTTTACACTATACAGCATCTGCACTGAAGTGGTGGTCACTCTGCTGGTCCCTCTAATGAGATTTAAAATAACACACACGACTCAGACCACGCTCAATCAGAGCGTTATCAAATTAATCTTTCAATGCGGATTCGTTGATGAGGATCTTAGCATTGGATAATCCTCTCTCCCTGTTGAGGTTTAACAATTGTGATTATCCTGTTTGAATGGATTCTGGCATGTTTGTTGGGTGTTAAAATTACATGCATAATGCAAGTTGACGCATGCTGGTGGAAATGTATATATTTAAGGATTTCATAAATCCGTAAATCCTTAAACTGTCAACTTGCTGATGCTAAAGTCAACTTAAAATCTTTTTTTTTCGCTTTTTACTTTTTAGTTCATCTTTCCTTAGTAATGTTAAGCATTATTCATCATATTATTGAAAGGATATTCTTCTTGTTTTCCTGTAATCCTCATTCAAAATGTAATAATGCACCTGATTTTTTATTACATGATCATGCTCCAGTAGGAAAATAAAATATTAACCCATATTATCATGTTTGCCCTCCCCCCTCCCACCCCTGAGTATAAATACTCAGCTTGTTCAGAGACCCTCCATAATACCATGTTTCATTCTCTATTCCTCACAAGGGAGAAGTAAAATGTGGTTTCCAATTTAAAGTCACCTGGCAGAATTACTGTCACAGTCTAAGGAGGAATTGCCATGCTCATATCCAGCACTGTCTAAATGACGTATGAAAGTAATTGTTAATTATCTGTAAGTGAACTTCAGATTTCTATTTGAATACACAGCCTAATTTTATGAATAGTTGGCTGGGGTGTCTTAATCCTTTTGGTTTTTAAAAAAGTGCCTTTTTATTGTATCAGTGTCTGCATTTATTAAGTAGTTCCGTTATGAATCAGTGTGTGAAGAGGAAACGGTCTTGGTTGCTTACGAATATATTTCAGTGTGGTTAAATATATACCTGACACATGCATAAAAGAGCCTCCCCAGAATAAAGCAGGCAAAGACAGAATCCATTACACAGCTATATTTAGCATCGATAACGCATATTGAGTAATGGAATTGTGCGCAAGATTCATTGCGAAACACATTATGATTTAATCAAACGGCACAAAATTATATTCATTATTCTCTGACAAAAGGCTCCTTCATTTTCACTGTCATGTTGGCTGGCAGGCACATGGTGTAAGTGCTTCCACCACAGAGGCGATGACGGCTCCAGAACTTCCACAGAGGAGCCATGAAGGTGAACCTCAATATGTTAATGACTTTGGAGAGAGGTTATTCATCTTCAGCATAATGCAAAAATCCATTCTTCATCTTTCAATGGTGAAAGCTGCACATGCAGGTGCCCACAAATACATACATTCACATGACAAATAAGTGATGCGAATCAGATATGACTCTGTTTCTATACACTCCAGGTCAGAGCAGAGCTGCACAATATTGTCCATGATTGTAATGTTAGTCTCAGCAATACAGTGATCATAGAAGACTGCAATATGCAAATTAACATCTAACTAATCACTGTGTTTCTTACAGGGTGAGCAATTAGAGCTCCGGGCGAGTAACTGGGTATTTTGATTTATTGAGGTATTCATGTAATGCAACATAATTTTGGTAAATGTTTAACTATTGAAAGCAACGATTCTTAAGGCGTTTTTAAAGAGCAATTGCTCTACATTTTACTTATATTATTTTTTTTCATGATCTGTGGGTTTGCGCACCAAAAGTATAATTAATAATTTATGAAATAATATAATTTCAATAAGATCATAATTTATTCATACATGACCATTTTCCAACTTCTGTTCTTTCATTAGAATTTAAACCGCTGTTTTTGTTACTACGCTTTATATGCTGAAATATGTAAATGATCACTCTTCTTATTTGCTATCTATTGCAGCTTGTTCAAAAGACAGACCAGGACTGAAACACTTCTTGGAATGTTAGCATGAATGCGTGTGGTTAAACTGGAGAATTAGAAGATATCTGTAAAATCTGTAAAACAATTAATTGAATGTATGTCATTTTTGCAACAAAGTTTACATATATTGGCTATCAATAGGGTAGTGACATTTTTGAAACTACTTACTTCAAGCCTTTTTAATTCTAGAAAAGAGATAATATGAGCCTTTTTAATACACTAAAGGTCATTGTAATCACAATATATAGTAGTAAAATGTAGGGGTGTGACGAGATCTCGCAATATGTGTTTGGTCTCGCGAGACTGTCACGATATCCTTGCTTTACTAAAAGCCGTGCCTGTGAAGAAATTCAGTTCGCATGAAAGACCAAACAACCCTCTCTCTCTCTGTATTTCTCTCTCGCAC
>JBBPDH010000002.1:10869610-10880954 GCA_037974565.1 Clupeocharax schoutedeni | reverse complement strand
TATATTTAAACATTGAGGATTTCTTTAAAAAAATGTCAAAGTCTCGTCTCGTCTCGTTCTCGTGAACCCAGTCTCGTATCTCGTCTCGTCTCGTGGGAAAAGCATCTCGTCACACCCCTAGTAAAATGACAATATTACTATTTTGTCCAAATATTAATATACTTTTCACAAACATATACTAAATGCAGCAGATACAATACATCTATATATATACTACAGACATCAGAATTGATTTGTGCAAAATACCTTAAGAAAAATGAGTAATTTATTTAGATTTAGCAGAATTTATGTAAAATGGATAAACAGGCCATTTTTGTAAAAAAAAAAATGACATTGAAATAAATACTTAAAAATAATTCAAAGTTACTGTCAGGCTTAAAATTTAGAAGCCATATTTAATTTCAATTTTTGGTTAAATTAAATATTCCATGAATCAATAGGGTGCGTCTTTTTACCTTTTCACTATAAAGGTATTCCACAGATGCATGTTCACAGATAAATTTGAATAATGAGTAAAACAACAGCATTTGTGTTGTAGACATTGTGACCCCTGGTTCCTGTCACCACTGTGAAGAAACCAGTAAGTTTTGTGAGAACCATTTCACATAAAACACTCAGAATTTAACTTTGTTTACATCTCACTGATTAAACTGTGCAGAAATTTGGAAAAAAATCAGTGGAATAACCCATTAGATGTCCCAACAAAACGAAATATGATTTCTCTCATATTTCTCACATACTCAAATCCCTGTAACCAGCCTAGCCAGAAGACAGTGGTTTATACATAATGGTGGTCATTGTCCTCAATTAAGGAAGGGTGAACTTTTTAGGTACAATAGTGGGCAATTAATTTTATTGCCTCGTTGAAAAACAAAGCTTGGTCTACTGCCCTGACATCATAGCTGCCAAAGTTGTACTGCAGTTTCACATCTATCATTTCATTTCTGGTTTACTTGGTGTCGGCACAAAAACACGAAAGTCTGGAAAGGTATGATTACAACAAAAGAAAGAATAAAAAGCTCTTTTGAGAAAGGGACAGAATGGCTTAATTTGCTGCTTTCAGCCTGAGTTAGTGATGTTTACACTAAAACAGCTGGGTCTCTGTTCGGCTTGGCACTGTTCGGGACGCAGCGGCATGGAGCCCGTCGGTGGTGGGACGTCCAGGAGGGGGCACTGACTGGCAGTGCGCGAGTCTTTTCATTGTCAGCACAGTTCACTTTTTTCTCGGAAAAAACGGTCCTAATATTGACTTATTATCTGTCACAGATTGATAAAACAGAGAGGCTAGATACTGTAAAAATTTCACATCCATGGACTGTCAAACTGCACCAGTTTTCATATACCAGTGACTGACATATGTTTAACTTTCAAGTTGACAGCAAGCGTAAGTGAAAAAAAATCGTAGTCATTAAGCTCATTGTGGAAAGGAGAGGAGAAAATGATATGCCTCTGTGAATCCGATTAAATGCTTCAAAAGAGTACATTTGCCTCTGGATTGCAGTGTCTGCTATATTTTCATTGTAAATTGTCATGCTGGAAGAGACGTTGTTTTAAGTGCTCCAATAACAACATTCTACACAATGCTGTAAATCATAATCACTAATAAACTCCTGCAACAACTATCAATTCAGAACTTGAGCATCAGCCAAAGCAAAGCTGACACCACTTCATAAGGAAGTGCTCAGAGCATGTGGTAAAGACTTAAGTTTGGCCTGGAGAGAGCATTTGTCTGAGTGGGTTCTCCACGGGGGGAAAAAGTTGCACAGCTACTGCGTTTGAGCCTAGAACCATTCCCTTTTCTTCCTGTGGCAGCGGCCCAGTGCTCTCTGTATGCAGAACTGGACCGCTAGGGTCAGCATGCTGTGGTCTGGTGCTTCTAGGGTCATGTGTGGGTCTAGATGCTGGCGGCACTCTTATAGAGGCTTTTACTTCTCTAGTCGAGGCGTAAGAGGAGGAAGAGTGTGATTAGCGAGATTCGTGAGTAGCCTTATTCCAACACTTAGGAAAGTAAATAAGATTTAAACAATAATAAATTAGGTAAACCAGAAGCAGCCTTTTCCTTCATCCCACTATGGCCCTACATTAGGCCTAAGGCTAAATGTGAGACCGGTTCTACCTATTCTTTTATGTTAATCGGGACTCTGGCTGGCTAAACAGGCCCGGTGAATAGGAACCACATGTCCAGTGCCATACAGACAGCACAAATTGCTCTTTCATTCGGTGGACATCAGGTCCCTGAGAAACTGTAGTCAAAGTCAGTCCTTAGAATAATAGTTGGAGGGCCTTGTCTGCCCTCAGACATTTAATGGTTAGAAGCCCTACTCACCTCAGGGCCCGTGTGCTCACTCAGACACTCTGGAGGGGCTGGGGAATCATTTGCACACTCGACTGTAGGCGTGTTCAGTCGACCCACAAAGCCCAGAGCTACACAGTACAGGTGTCTAAATGGTCCCCCTTATACACCACACAAATGTGGCCATTGTATCCCTGCTGTTGCCATTAGTGTGGCTGGAAAGTAGAAATGCAACTGTAATGTCAAGTCAAAAAAACAAGTGTAGCTCTCTTAAGTGTTGCAACCTCTGCAATACAAATATGAGTGCAATATGTACTTAGGAAAACGAAACTAAACTAAAGTAAACTTTATGCCTCCTAAGTTTTTAATTTAGACTTTAGGTATTTGTACTGTTTAAACCTAGTAAATTCAGTACATAAATAATCTCATAGTTTGTAATGGAGTAAATTATTTATTCACCACGTTCTAATTGCAAGTGAGTAATGTTAAAACCTTCTATGATAAGGCAAGGCCTTTGCCTGACAAGGCAAATCCTATGTAAAAATGCAGAACTCAATCCATTCAAAAAAAGCTAACATATTAGCCAAGTATCTGTGTTCATTTGATCTTGGAAGATGGCCTGTTAGGACTGGAGAGGTAATTACATCAAGTTTGTTTAATATTTTTTTTGCTATTTCTTGCACACCTGATGAAATTCATATTTGAATTTTTGAAAAGATTGTTGTGTCCTGATTATGGGAAGAAAAACTTTGCTCTCATTGATTTACATGCCAACAAACAAAAAAGACAAGAATTGTATATTTAAACCTTGCAGAATGTAAATTGAATGTAAATGTGAAAAAATGTATTTGCAGTTTACCTAACTTACATGTGGTTGTACATATTTTTGTCAAAAAGCAGTTTTTCCATAAAGCAATGTTAGCGATTGTGTTGTGACATTTAATTTGTGTGCAAGCACTTGACACATTTTAATGGTGAAGCATTTTTTTTGTGTATGTATTTGTAAAATTGTATTTAAATAGCAGCAAAAGAGTGAACTCTTGTATATGTGTCTTGCAAAGGCAAAAGAAAGCTATGGCTCGATTTGACAAGAGTAAGTGTTTTGACTTCAGTCATTAAAATATATTAGTAGAATGTGCATCCATAATTATAAATGCCACAGTCATGAGGTAGAACTTGCTACCTCATGCCAAAAGACACTGGCCATAAATAAGAGTACTCTCTCCCAGGGAAGTAATGCGTTTCAATCAGACTTAGGGAGTGTCTCACTTGTCTGTGGGAATGCTTTATGAACAGGCTTTTAGAAGTTATTGTGTTAGACATTTCGATTTGTGAGGCACTTGTCTATTACTAACAATCACCGTCTACATGGTCTACATTCCCAGATGTGTTACTTTAATTAAATCTATAGATTAGTTTAATTTGTTTCATCTACTGCCTGACCACTCTGTTATTTATCTTGCAAACGCAGCACCATTCTATTCACTCTCTGTAATTGAAAGATTCCCTGGAAAATGTCCAGACTTCATTGCACATGTCTGTAGCAGTCAGCTGCTCTGCAGCGCTCTGATAATTACTGCAGCGTTTGTGTGATTCATTCTGAATATAAGCTGTTTAACAATAAATATTCAGATCCCAGTTTTCATATACGTGCGCTTAGCAACAATTTACAGCTACTTTAATACACTTCTTTAATAAGTGAAGCCAATATGTCAAAAAGGATAACCATTTCCTTTCCCATCTATTTAGGAATGCTAATCTTTTGTCTATTTTTCACAAAGGGCAACAAATAATAAGCAGTGAGTGAGGAGTGTTGGTTTAACTTCAGACTGAATTCAAACACGGGGTGAAGCCTGCTCTCACGAGACAGAAATGGGAGCTAATTGTGAGTGCAATAGAGGAGGGCAAGACGGTTCGGCCTATACATGTGTAACCCATTTCCACACCGTGGAAACCACGATATGGGAAATGCATAACTTATTCTTAGCTCATATTTCCTTTGGATTCTTTGGAGAGAAATCATAACAAAATTGCTGAACTTGCTAATTGGATAGTATTTCACCCAAAATACCACCCAGTGCTATTGGAGGCTTTTATTCACAGAGGGAGCTGGAGCAAGGCATGACCCTTGACTTCCACTTACACGAATGGCATGGCGAATGAAAGCAAGGGTTTAGGCCCAGGCTGTGCAGGGCAGACGCAGGTTTTAGAGATGTCTTAAAGAAGCTGAAAACTCAGATTCTTCGCCTTACATTCATTCCCATTCTCTGTAGCCTATGTGTCACACTGGGATTTTTTGGAGAGCCTTGCTCACAGTAATTAACAGCAGTAGGTTCCATTGTATGCCCAAGTGATTTCTCTAACTAAATACTAGCATGGCCACCTTGGGCCCTTCATTTCCAGCCCCGGGCTCCCAAAAGCTCCTTTAAGTTTGTGAATTTTCCCAGGATAGTGCTGTGAGCTGTTTCAGGATGGGGCCGAAGCAGGACGCTGAGTGTGGATGTGGGGCTGAGCCTCAGGGTCACTTTTCACAAACAGGAGCCTGAACTCTATTACAGATGCAAATCCAAGCTCTAAGTAAGGATTGTTTCAAGGGTATAATGGAGCAAGGGGGCTAACGGAGCCCTCCTCCAAACCTCCTAGCTCTTGGCTGCCCCTCCCTCTCAGAGCTCATAGGTTCCTTTGTGTGGGTCTTAGCAAATTTCTGCAGCCTGCTTAAACTGCTGCCATTGTCCTGGCACCTTCACTGATTTCTCTCCCTGCCAGCATCAGACAATAGACTCATATGAACAACTTTGTTACCGCCATTGTACTGTATATTAGAGTAATGTTGCAGCAGTTCGGCCCTGGCTGGAAGAATCAGACCCACACTGAACAGAACCATGGGATTTACATCTCATTTTGCTTGTAATTTTTTTTAGATCGTGAATACCTCAGTGTCACAAAAGGTGCCCAGCAAAATGGGGGCAGATTTAGATGCACAGTGACAGCTTAATATACCGGATGGTGCCATTCCATCTTCAAAAGGCCAGGCATTTTGTCTTGCACCCACAAGCCTCAATTGGAGGTGGTACCCCTACTTATTTAGCATGCACACAAAGACGCTGCAAGCTGACCTACAAAATGGTGGTCAAGACGAGGCTATTATTTCCTTAATGAAAGGAGAGGAGGTCTTCTAAAGGGGTGAGGAGTTCAACAGGCTCAGTAGTCAGAGGCTAAGATAGTTGTGGTTGGACATGTCTCTATTCAGCTGCATGGTTCGGCTCAGAGGCTATGAACTGGCCAGAGACCTGCAGATCTGTAGTCTAAACAGGTCACTGCCAATGCACCTCAATAAGAGAGCTTTCAAAGCCTGTTAACTCAGTCTTGGTGCATCTGAAAACATCAAAGTAAGACTTTTTGAAGAATTTATTGAAAAACAGAACCGGCAGCTTTTAAAAGCTGGAAACGAAGAGAAGATTATTTCTCCTCCTCTTTCTCATCATCACATAAAATTTTAATTAAGCGGCACACCTAATATTTTCCTTAAGTGGCCTATATTCCTGCTTATTTACTCTTGCAAATACCCACACTTGCATGTTTAAGTTCAGCATTACAGCACTACTTAAGTGTAGGTTCTGCTCTTTTCATTCTCTGATGGGATTCAGTTAATGCGCACTGCTGTTTTCTTTTCTAGGGGTCCACAAAGCACAAACAGCAAGAGTTTCCTTACGGCCAGAGCTGTGCAGAACCCCTACCGCTGGGTTGTGTGAGTAGGCAGGTTAAGGGGGTGGCTACGTCTCCTTAATGACTGTGCTTGAGCACACATTCGGGCTGCTGAACTGTCACCCTGAGGCCTCCGTCCTAATCCACCTAATGAATGAATACCTCACACGTTCAGCGATCTCTTTTATATCACTATCCCAGCCTCATCTATTCCGGCTCTGCTTTACGCCCGTCACTGAAGACCTAGAACATTCTTTTTTTATTGTCCAACACAAATTGGTTTGGGAATCTCTGGGGCCCCATTTGTGCTACATGCAGCTTGGTGTTTTCTTCTCTTTCATTAAATTCAAAATAGGGCCTGTCCCAGGAGAATAGTGGGGTTGGGCTGGACTAACCATTGTGCTTAGTCACACAGAGATGGGTTCTGGGTCTCTCTCCTTGCTGTTTTGTGAACAGATCGGCTGTCTCATGCAGGAGGATTTACACAGATTGAGGGCCATTCCTTGTGTAAAGCGCTATTATTGAGCAAACTTACTGCAGCTTGTTTCAGCTTATTACAGGTCACTGCTTGTTCACAGAGAATGTGTCTCAGAGTCATGCCTTGCATGCTGAAATGTACTTTTGTGTTTTGTTGCATCGCATCTGCCAAAATCTCTTTAGGGATGAATTGTTTGCCTCAGCTTGGGTAACTTAACAAAGGCATTGCTGCTCTTGAGAAGACTGTGTATTTTAGGAGCAACAAATTGTAGTTCAGAGGGCAATTACATTCTTTTCTGTCTTTTGGTTGTTTTTGGTACCATTGTCTAATGACTATGTAAATTCCCATCTGCAGTAATGTAGATGAGGAGCAGTTTGTTTAGGCCACTTGCATTCAAATGTTTAACCTCAATTTAATGGCCTATTAAAGCAACAGAACACAGCAGTAAGAGTCCAAGGCCTTTTTTCTGCATGGTCAAGCATGCACTGTGTCCTGATATAAATCTCTTTGAAACCTAGCATGTTCTCAAACAGCTTGTGTTGCTGTACAACCTATAGTGTCTAATTCCACTGAACACAAACTGTAACAAATTGAAGACCGATTCTGTGTTTATAAAAGCTGTGTTTAGAAAATTGCCTGTGGTTAACATAGGGCCTTGAATCTCCTGTGAACATACCTTGGTTGGTTGAGTATAAATACTGTCTGGAACTTCATTGATTTGTTATGTACTACATATTTTAAGAAGTGTTTATTCTTAATGCTCTCACCTAGGTCTTGCTTTAGAAATGTTTTTATTTTTTATTTTGACACTTTTTTGTGTCAACTAGGTTCCACAGTGGATGGAGGTGCTTTCCCTTAGAATCCACAAGGAGGACGGGGGAGAACGAAAGCATTGATCTCTATAGAGTCCAAGCCCCCACTGACTTGCCGCTTGGTACACTTCAGGTAAAAAGGGTATCAGATATATGGTAGATTTCCCAGAGCACATGGTGTAGAAAGTAACACTGATGGACGCACTACTCTAGAACTCTGAAAATCCTCATTAAAACAGATCCATAGAACTTTTAGCATTTGTGCTGTATAATATTGCACTGACATAATTTCCCTGATCCGAAATCCAGCTGATTGGTTGTGAAGTTTGTTCAACTGAAGCTACAAGTCTGCTTGAAATATAGTTTGAGGCGAGGCTGAGTTTGCAGTTTGTATGATGCTAATAAAATACTCTTACATTACTTGTTTTTACTTATCAACTTGGAATAAGGGGAATGTTTAAACTATTGCTTAAAAAGTACTTAAAGTCAGTGGTTTTAAGAAACGTGTGTTAGGACACACAATAAAAACAATTGGAATGAATGGGATGGACAGCAGAGTGTGTGATTTCAGTAGACTTGCGTAATGAAGTTCAAACTTAAGTGTGTTTATCTTGGTTCTCTGGTGATCTACAGCATTAACGCTGCCGATCGTCCTCACAGGATTTCCCACAGGACTACAGCATCACTGCTGCTGCTCATGTCCCACTGCTGCTTATGGTCTTCCACTGCCTCATTCACAACCAAACAGATGCACTGCAGATGCCACCTAACCAGATACTTCTTGGAGGATTTAAAGATTGCGAACCTCATACACTGAGGAAAATCTGTGGATATAATGAAACATCTCCTCCACCCAGCTCAGATATTTAGTATCAGCTATGAACACGTCATTAAATTCCTTGGATGCTGAGGTGGCGGTGAATCCCAGTGGTTTGAGGTCATTTATGGCCCCCCCACCCACAAAAAAACACCCTAAAATGAAGCCACCTTACAGTGCTTTTTCTGCTCCAATAACGTAACCCAAACATAATATTTGTTCAGGCATACGGCATACTATGAAAGCTTGACTGACAGTTTGGGGTCTCAATTAATTTCCTGACAGGATTCATAAACGCTTAGACTCTCACGCTTTTGTGTGTTTCCGTAAATGTATTAAAAAAAGGAAAAATACCCAACAAAACCTCAGAATTTAAACTCATAAATAAGCTTATTTTTGTAACATTATAGATTATAGAGGTTTTTACATATTTACAAACAAATCACCTGCTGAACTTTTCCAATTACTTAGTTCAGTTTGTATGAATCTTTGAAAAATGGAGTGCTGTGAGGGGTGAAACTCATCAGAAAAGTTCATTGAAGTTCCACTGAACCCACTAGCCTGCCTGTTTTGGCTGAATATATGGCTCTTTATAAGCGAAACACTATCTGCTATTGTTAACCTCCAGTTCCCACTGAGGCCTTGCCAGATTGGAGCTCCAAGCTCTGCCTGACAACATGGTGTAAAATCCTATTTGCATTGTATTTGTCCGTGGAATCCTCAAGCCTGTGAGCCACAAAATCACCAGCTAGACCCCTGCCAACCCCTTCATCTTCATCACTTCTATCTCTCTCTCTCTCTCTCTCTCTCACTTGCACACACTCCCATACATACTCAAACAAACATGCGCACACACTTTTCTCACTCTTTTTCTCTATGAGCTTGCAGATGCTCTCAAAGACTCACCACCCGCCGTTCTTAATCAACACTCCATAGCTACTCAGTTCACAAGTGCTCACACAAGTAATAAAGGGGCCAGACGCCGCACGTTCATTACTACACTCTGTTTGATAGAAAAGTACCCTAACCTGGCTTAGAGGGATTTGAGGGCCTCTTTAAGCAGGTTTTAATGATCTAACTATCCAAGCAGAACACATATCACACATATGCAAATGCAAATGCACATACACGCATGCACACACACACACACACATAGGGAAAGAGAAAATTATGCTTATTCCCCTTTCCAGCAGTGGAAGCCCTCTTGAACTCTTGCCTTGTAGTAACTTGCCAGATTGAAGGACGGAATTGAAATCTCCTCACATCCTCCCTCCAATGAACCCTTTGACAAAACTAAAGCTACCCTGGCTTGTTCTTCATTTACACTTCCTGGCCTAACGAAAGCGGTGGTGGCACGTTGAGTAAGACTCTGTGGAGGATTCAAGGGCCTAGAGCTGGCTCATATGTAAACAAACAGCAACCTCCGCTGTCCTCTGCATATAATGATGAAAAGAAGGCAGCACAGTGACAATCTGCTAAAAGTTTCTGATGTATACAGTAACAAGTCTAAACTTTTTTAATTAATCAGAATTATTTACTTCCCTAGCATCTCTAAAGGTGGGAATGGCAAAAAAAAAAGGAAATAATATTCATATCATGGGAAATTAAGGCTAATTTGTTATGCATTCCAATTCAACAGACAACCAAAAGTACAGCCACATGTTGCCATTTTTCTTCTATTGCTTCACAGCACTGACAGATGCATGTATAACAATGTCCCGATCTCCATCTAATGTCTTCATCTCAGGCTCTCTAGAGGAGCAACCACAGCCCCCTCTCTGGGCTGCCAGCGAAAACAAATCGTCACAGTGATCAGGCTTGCCAGGGCCCCGCTGTGGGTGGGGATTGGGATATAATGGATTTGAGTAATGAAAGACGACAGAAATTGGGAGTGTTGGGGCACGCTGGAGTGTTCCCTGCAAGGCCCCAGAGAGCAGGTGTGGGGGGACAATGCCCCTGAAACTCCTGGCCCCGAGCGCAGCACAGGCCAGGCCATCCTAATGAAGGGGATAAGGCAGTAATTGAGTTGCTGCATTAGCCTCTGGCTGTTAGGGCAGGTGTTAAAGCAGAGTCAGTGAGTGCCGTGTCTACATCGTACGGTGTGCTAAGGCCCCATGGCTGCAGATGCGGCCGGAGAGGAAGCCATTAGTTACTCATCTCATTACTCCACATTTACAGCCTGCTGCTGCGTGTTTTACTACATACAGTAAACCCTGGCGTAAACGCACGCCAGCCTTTCTATTAGGCTTTATGGAGGGAGGATCACTCCACAAGGACTGCCTTTTATTTACTGCCTCGCCTCACAGCTTTGAGTTCAGGCTCTGGAGATTTGAAGGACTTGCTGAAGCTGGTGTGAATTTTCTTTATCACACATTTACCTCCTCGTTCTTCCCTGCCTCTGTCCTCGCCGCATCATTATTTCTCCCCTGTTGGATTTGTCATCTTTTCCTTGTTGGGTTGTCTTTACACTAGTGAGTCACAGAGAACATTCCAAAAAACGTGCTAGAAGGGCTAGGAGAGCTTCAGGAAGAAGCAGAGCTTCAAAAAGAATGTCATCATTTTCATCCTGTCTTAACATTAGAGGAGGACAATGTACATGTATGGATATTTGCTACAAACTAATTTACACACTGAAGAATTTTAACTTTATCTGAGCATTTCTGCAGTAAATGAATGTAGACCTTTTGCTCAAAACTTTCGTGAACAATCACCCCGACAGACTGAGAGGCTGTAATTGTCCCCAGTGTCAGAACACTAACCCCAAACTCTGCCCCTCTTCCCCACAACAACTCTGAATGCCTAGATCTAATTCCCCTGAATTTTAATCACATGACCTTAATTAACGGACTTGAGCTTTCCAGACTTTGATTCCTGTCATGCCCCTCTCTTGTACGCTGCTCCTTGGTAAGACGATTCAGATTTGCTTATCAGACTGATTTTGGAACTCAGACTGCCCTTTGATTTTGCCAGTATCTGTTTTTGTGTTCTGCTGATTTACAGGATATATATATATATATATTGCTTCCTGTGTTACTGTGTGCTTGGGTCTATCTTAGTCAGAAACTGACACTCAGAAAACTGTATGCAAACACAATTAATTTAGCACTCATATGTTGAACCTAATTAGAATGTTGACCAAAAGATAAGTGTAAACACAAATACACACTACCGGTCAAAAGTTTTAGAACACCCCAATGTTTCAAGCTTTATTTAATTGAATTTTAAACAGTTCAGGTCCA
>JBBPDH010000002.1:10857603-10868568 GCA_037974565.1 Clupeocharax schoutedeni | reverse complement strand
ACGTTGTTTCGTTTCACTGTGTACTAACTGTATATGGTTGAAATGACAATAAAGCCCTTTGAACTGAACTTGAACTAATAAACAAAGGTTATTTGTGTGATTCCACAGAAGAACTATTCTTGGCTCCCTAAATACGTTTTCAGTATATGGTTCTGAAAAGAAACATTTTTGTAAATTAAATACGTAAAGAATCTTTTTTGGAATCAATAACATATTTCCACGTAATGTATAGGTTCAGGAAAGAATCCTTATAATGGTAAAGAACATGTGCATTTTGTGTAGCTTGA
The DNA here is from genome assembly GCA_037974565.1 of Clupeocharax schoutedeni. Lineage (NCBI taxonomy): Eukaryota > Metazoa > Chordata > Actinopteri > Characiformes > Alestidae > Clupeocharax > Clupeocharax schoutedeni. The sequence goes on along the minus strand of JBBPDH010000002.1, from coordinate 10,868,281 downwards.
TTATACCTTTAATGGATTCCTCACACTCACAAAACCTTTACAAAACTGTTTCTTTGGGGAACAAAATGACAAAAAAGTGTGTATTGTACACCCTTTCAACAAGGGGCTCTTCATAGGTTCTTTAGGTACATATAGAAACAAGACCACTCAGAGAATCAATTGAATACTTCAATGGATCCTGGCATGGTTAAATGTTTCAGCATGATGGAGAAATTTCCATTTACTGTTCTTTAAAGCATTTTTTAATGGTTCTGTGAAATACCAAAAAGGGTCAGAGAATATTTTTGACACTGTATTTGGGTCCCCAAACCCCCGGTCGTGGGTCATGAGGTACCGGTCTGCGGGCTGCACAGAAAAAACCTGTGGATGTGACCTGTGTTATGTTGTTGGCTCGTTGTTATGAAAATTCTATTAATAAAGCTGCAAATACACAGCTGATTTACATTTATTAATATATTTTAAACATACCCCATCATTATATTTTTAAAATATCCCCATTTTTATGCATATCATTTATCTGTATAAATACGAATACGTATATTTATCTGCCACTCCTTAAAGGCCGGACCGTGCAAATAGTTTCAGATATTAAACCGGTCCGTGACGAAACAAAGCTTGGGGACCACTGCTGTATAGAACCCTTTTGCTCAGCTGGAACTAGGCATTCGTGGAATCCAGAATTGGTTGATTATCAGAAATGATAGCTTTACTAATGCAGGATGTATGGCAGTACTGATGAGCTTCATTTACCTTGTTGATGAATGATCATATGAAAAAAAAAGGAATGCCCATATGAGAAAAGTTAAATCCCCAGTACATATTTGCTGAACTGGAGCATATCTTCTTGCCTGAGCCCAAATTTAAAGAAAAAAAAATCACATGAAATACAATCCTCTGATCACATGGGACAATAAATAGGACATGCATTATTTTGTTGAAACCATTTCCATCTATTTCCGAATCATATAAAATGTAGTTGCTTGCCATGAGTAGGTTAAATAAAATATGTTTGCATTGCAGCCGAAACATTTATATAAATGTTATACTTAGTTTGCAAACCAGCAATATCCTCCTGAGACATGGCAATTCAGTTTGGGGAAATGAGTTTAAGACCTCGAAGTCAAGGATAATTTATGCAACCTATTTGAGTCATGTGGACATCCTGAGCTTTCTTGTGATATTACATTTATGGGGTTGAAGCTAACAGAGCAACCTTTCTTTTCAAAATGGTGGGAATTTCATCATCCAAATTTTATGGCAACAAGGGAGGCAGGTGATACATATTTGGAGATGTTATGTTTCTGATGCTAATAATCATATATTCTTCAATGTGAGAGTCTTTATTTTAGTAAGATTTCAGAAATATGCAGTCATTTTAACACAACTTCTATTCAGTGGCTTCCGTAGTGGACAGCAAGACTTGCTACCTCCTGGTTTAACCAATTTTAATACTTCAGGAAGTGACAAAGAAAAAGGTTTTAGCAGAACTGTGGAAGGGGAGCCAGATTTAGAGCTGTCAGGGGATAAGGTGGAAGATGGTCAAACAGTAGAGCAGGAAGCCGAACGATCAGTGGGGGACTTATTATTTTTTGACGAGCCTGGGCAGTGACAAGGTGATGATACTGTCCTTTTCGGATTTGAATCAATGTGTGAGATAAAGTTCTGAAAGGGTCTAGAAAGGGAAATGAGTTTTAGTAGAAACACACAGACACACACAAACACACACACACACACACAAACACACACACACAAACATATAGTACACAATCACATAAAAGTCTGATTTGCCAAAATATTGTTTATTTATATGATGATACATGTGCTAAAAGTGCACTAAAGCATACCTCTTCTTTTTCAATTAAGTTTCAACCCTGTTGTGGAGAAGAATACTTTGCAGGACAACAGTGGCCATAAACCAAAAACTAGAGGCTGTCTGAAAATTTGCAAAGTGAAAAGGAATACAATATCGTTACATTTTATCAACCAACTATAAATAAATGTCCACAACGATAAAGAAATAAATTTCTTTTAAATGACAATTATATTTTAAAAATTCACATACCATACCAAAATAAGGTTGGAAGGCTGTTTTAAAGTGTTCAGAATATTATTGATTTGTAAAATTAATTAATAATGTAAAATAAATGTTATATTAAAAACTATGCAAAATTGTATATGAATACATCTTCAGTTTTGTTTTTCATTTCCGGAATGGTAATTTCAAGAACAAAAATAAACAAAATACACGTAAAAAAAAGAGTTGTACAATACTGGAAAAAAGTACAGGAGTGTCCCAAAAACACCATTCAGAAAAAAAATGCATCTTCTGCATCCTGCGTTAGATGCATTTAAATATTATAATAATTTACAGGACGGTTCAAAATATATGGTCCAGAATTTAAGTTTCTAAACGATTATCTAACTTACACTGATCAGGGTCTCACTCCAAAACAACTTTAGTGAACACAAGGAGAGGTCAGACCTATTGGACATGGAAGACTGCATCTTTTGTTGACTTTTCAAAGTGAGTCATGTTGGATGTGTTCACGCACAAACAAGCATAATGCAGACAGAATAAGGACAATTACTCAGAGTCCTACCAGAGAGGGATGGTGGCCCCCCACATTAAACGAAGCACCAGTAAAAATGTCTGGTGAAGAAGTTGAACGATCCATCTGCCCGGAGACCATTGGTTGCTCGGGATCCTCTCACAGCCTGGGCAATGTTTGGGTGGTCTGAACAAGACCCACAATTAGTTCCCTTTTCTTTTGAAGTTCTTGGTGAAGACAACCAAGAGAAAGAGAGTGAATTAGGAACAGGCTTTGTGTAACCATCGGAAATGTTCCCCAGGATAGGGGCTTAAAGCCAACAGTCATGCAATATTTACTTCATTTGCCATTTTTAAGAACATGTTTCTACTCAAGGTGAAAAAAACCTGAAAGGCAGTAAGTGTGCGTTGGTTCTCAATGTTTGGAGGAGCTTTCGGGCTCTGATTAAGCTGTAGATCATGTTTCTGCATTGATCTGGCCCAATTTCACTGCTAGTTTCACTCTAAATGTATGCAAAATTGCTCTCCCCAAACACAAGGTCAGCACTGATTAAAAAGAGGCAGGCATATGGCACAGAAACATTTAAAAACAAAAAGAGAAACCACTGAAAATAATGACACTTTATTAAATGTCTCAAAACAATCTGGTCTGTAATGAAATTTCTTGGGTGATCATTAGGATAAAAAATAATCCTATGTAAAACATTTGCAAGAGGGACCACACACCCAATCTCAAGCCTACTGTCCATAAGCGTCATCAGAGTGGTGTAATTTCCCTTGTGCCCGGCATGTAGATGGACTTGCATCTCATCAGTGGGGCCTGACACAGCTTGGGTGATGAAGACGGAGAGATAATGGCCTTTCAGTGGCTTCCTGTGATTGGCCGGAAAAGGAGGCGGCATTAAATATGCACCATTGCTGTCTTTCCCCATTGTTTGTGCTCCTGCTTACAGCGACACCAATTGCGCAGCACCAGTGAACCATTGCTAACAGGCCAAGGGCTGTATTCTTCACACAGACAAGTCCCTTTCAGGCCCCAGAGAGGGGGGAACAAGGTTAGATTGAAAGGTAATGAGCCTATTAATTAAAAGCTTTACATAGAGAGCGGCCTGGCCTAGCGTCCTCACCCCAGTCCTGGTTTCACTCACTTATCTTTTTTTGGGAGAGCACAAAGAACAACATCTCTCTCAAACATTCACACACTCTATCACACACACTTTCACATTCTCTCCTTCACAAACACACACACACACACTTCCACCATCCCCCCCTCGGCAGGTGCCACGTTAATCCAGTATTCAACTTCAATATTTCTCTAATTAGCATGAAATCAGTGCATCAGCTGTAGCACACTATTATTCTAATGCACCCTTATCAACAGCAGTTCACGAAAGTGGAAAAAATCAAACAGACCATTAGAAAGCCTATGATGCCTGCCTTGATAAAGGTTTATTTTCGAAAACCCTCAGTGGAAAACTGTTACTTTAGGATGCTGCATCATTCTGTCCTCTCCCTGCTCCTCCCTCAGGATGCTTCGATTTAATTGAGATGAGCGTGCAGCCGCGATTGAGAATATGAGGTAATAAAGGGGGAGCCATTGATCAGACCAAGGCAGACTTGACCTTCCAAAATTACAGCCTGAGATACAAAGTGTCTCCATCGATGTCTGTGTCCAGGCCCCATGCACCATTGATTTTTATTGAGTAGCACCGCATTGTATTTAAAGGACAGATGCCAAGCTGGAAAATGAATTAACAGAACTTAATATGGCAATGTTGGCTTTCTGAAATTAGGGAGCTGTAGCCAGAGACAAATAAATGCATCTGGGAATGCTTTTATGGGCTAGGAGAAATACGCTGCAATTTGTGTTCAGTAAACTGAAAAAATTACAAGACCTGACTCATTGTGTCAGGTGCTGCTAAAAGTAAACACACTTTTTAGAATCAAACTGTATCATGGGATGAATCATATAAAGGGTTCTGCCAAGAGCACAGTGCAGACAAAAAAAGACATTCGGCACATAAACCGTATAAATAATTTCCGTCATTTAATAGCTGTGTTGAATAGTTTTAAAAAAAGCACCTGTAGTCTGTACTTGCAATGAGAGTGGAATATCTATGGGAATATCTATGGGAAAATCTATGGGAATAACTTGTTATCAAAGGATTTCATTTATTAGGCAACATCAATGTCACCTACTACTAATTCTTAATTTACAGAATGTTTCCATAAACAGCACAACAGCTCGGTCAATGTAAAAAAAAAAAAGTGTTTTATGAAACCAGTTCACTAATTGTTTAACCAAATACAACAAACAGGTCAGAAATGGTCTAAAAGTAATTTACATTAACTTTAAAGATCATGTTACTGATGCTAGGCCATGTCCGTTTGTAATCAGGACCTGATTACACTTTTTAAATACACTATGCAACATTATTTGTTATAGGATATACATAAAAGCAACAAGCAGTTCAGATGAACTCTAAAGAAAAGAAATGAGGGAAGAGAGGTCTAAAGAAGAGAGGTCCTTAAGTGTCTTTGTAATTTCTAGGTCTCCTGCTGCTCGGATATTTCTCTTGAGCAAAAGACTGCCTAGTTATCTGTCTACACTAGAAATTTAGTAGTTATTTTATTAAAATCACACAGCGTGCTCAGAATTATTATGATGATAATACTGATATTTCCTGAAGCTCACGAGATTCCTAATGACAGGAATTTCAAAATGTACTCAACCATTTCTCATCCACGACTAAGAAAATTTAAGTTTTAAATTATTTTTCTCTTGGCCCATATATGGCCCATATTTTTCTCTGTCTCCCTTTTGTCTATTGCTAGAAATTGTTGTAGAATTGCTGCTAAAACACCTGAGCATTTTAATGGCAACATTAGAGCAATAAAAGTTTTCTCTGAGCTGCTAAAACAACAAGATTGACAGACAAAATGCTTCGGTTGACAGATGCTGACAGCTGTTTCTGGACTGATTTACCAGCAAACATCAGTAAGGAAACAATGTGGTGGAAATTGGAGACACAGCCTGGACTACTGCCGTCGTTTCATATTGTTTTATTGCTTGCCTCACGCTCAGTTGACCAGGGCATCTCCCACAAGGCTCTGGGGTATTTCTCTGTCCTCCAGACACCTTCCGCAGGCTCCTCGCTGGGCAAAAATGTCTGACCTCCTTCATTTCCTATCACTGCAGTCAGCCATCCCATCTGGAGAGAATACTATCCAAACCATTTCCTCTGCTTGTTTTGGAATGCCACTTTGATGCCAGCCTCCTTACCACAGGTTTTCTCCCTCCTCAGAGCTATGGACTCAATGCTTCCTCTTAAATCATGAGAACCAGGCCCCACAAGCGTGATGGTTATTAGAAGAGACGGTATAACTGCCAGTCAGGCGGCTCAGCAAAGCTGGTGGCCTCACTCAGCCAACCCCTCTCAAGTTACAACAGAAACCAGTGTCAATATTTGGTGTTTTTAGTTTCCCCTTTAACCCAACCTGATATGGCAATGCCATCTCAGAGTCTTTCACAGACCGTCGTGGGAAAATCTTGTCAGCATATGTCGAGATGATCACTTTTAGCAAGTTTATTTCATTGATGGACCAGGAGACCTTTCACTGTCCTTTCTGGAGACTGGCAGAGCATGAGGCCCGATCATATGTCACACATATATAAACACATAAATTAGGACCAGGCTGGACAATCAGACTGACACGACTACTGCTGAAAGTTGTAGCTATGGCAAATAATCAGAGGTGGCCAGGCCTAACTTCTCACTTTGACCTCAGGACATTAAATACAGATGCAGAAAAACCGACCCTGAATTACCCAGCAATCCGGCAATGTTTCATTACTGTAACGCATAGGTGAGAGCAGGTGCTTAACCTAAGGTAATACCAACTTCTTTTGTAGTTCAACAGGCCCAAGTAGATAACAGGTCCACCACGGCATCATCTGCTCATTCCAACAGCATCCAGACAGGTATCTGTCATTCTTTTCTTTTTAATTACTTAGTTCTGTGTATATATACATGATACAAACCTATTTTATATTATCACTTTCCTGGTGGCTGTTTTATAGCACTGTTTTGAAGCTTATATACTATTCAGACTGAGAGCAAGCCAGGTTAAAGCACTGCCCCCACAAGCCATGTTTAGTTTTAAGTTGTAGTAAGCCGCCCAAAGCACACAAAGTATACAATCTAACCCCATTTTTCTTCTCTTTTTCTACTTTCACTATTTTTCTACTTTGTGGTCATAAACACATTTGTCAGTGCCTGAGAAAGCACGTACATTTGTATGTATTTAGGCTGGAAAGATCTGAACTGAACTGAACTGTTTGTATCAAACGTACCAGACATTTAAGCAACCATTACAACATAGATGCTTGAAACAAATTGTATATAGCTTCAGTAGCATCACAGATGTATACGTTGCTTGAACTAAAATAAAATCTTACTCAAAAGATTTTATTTTTTTTTTATATTATGTTTTTGGTTTCCAGTTGTGCCCTGGTCTCCATTATTCCAATGGTAACCTAATATACATTTTGTAATAGAAATATATTCTGTGCAAAATATAACAAAAGTTATATAAAACAATAGTTATCATTAAAATGCCACTGTTTTTTCCTCATCATTTTAGTCAGAGAATTGCTTCAACATAATGGCTTCATAGCCCCGAGGAGAGTCAGATTCTCTCTCTTTAGGATTCAACCAATGAAGCATGGCAAACATGTTTGAACAGATAAATGACGAATTTGGAAGAAAGAAAATGGAAAAAAGCACTTACTGAATTACTTCTTGACTAAGTGATACAATGAACAGGAAAATACAGACTAATTAAAATGTTTCAAAGAAGTTAATGAACTTCCTTGTTGGGCAAATGTGGTGTAAACAAAATCAGAGCATTACCTCAGAAACTGCAACAGAAACTGAACTAGCAACAGAAACTGGCTGTTTTTGTCTTTTTAAGAAATGTTCAAATTCTATCTGAAGCACAACAATATTGCCAATGGAGTTTTTTTTTTTTCACAGGAGTGTATTCCCTGCTGTGGGCCTCAGTAGCACGACCTAATCTTGCTTTACATTCCTGAGGAGAATCATAACAAATGATGTGGTTCCCTGGGTGAAGCTAACTCGGTGTCCTTTGAACCTGAAGTTAGGTTATTTCCGTCAGTCAATGATTTAACCTTGTTTAATATTATTCCATCTAATCACCCCTCAGACAATAATAAACTAAACAGATGAGAAAACGCTGTCATAAAGTTAAGGAGACATTTGGGATAGACTGCATATACACAAGGTCCTTAGAAGATGTCTTGTGTTATACTGTAATACTGTTAATAAATGGCCAGTGTGCTTTAACAGACATGCAGAGAAAAGTCACAAGTACATCGCATCTATTAGCACCTACTCGTTTAGCTGCAAAAACAGAATAAAGTAATGAAATATATGACAAACAAAACAACAAACCCTCAAACCTATAAAATAGCATCGAAACTACAGCAGGCTGCTTTTAAAGCACCTTAGCAGGCCACTGGCTAAGCACTCTTTCAAAGAGGGAAAACAAACAACATGGCTTTGGAGAGCATTCATTTGTAAATGTCAAATTGATTATTTGTGAAAGGAAAAAAAATCTCCTCAAGATAACTCATAATTGTAACTCTTATACATAGACAATGACCTCACTGTGGTTCAGTGTTGGGATGGAAAAACACAGTGAAAGAAAGAATGGAAGAGTGAAAATTGGGGGGAAACGTACCCAGTTAACAGAGCAAGTAAAAATGAATCTTTAATTAAATGACGATGAGAGACAATTTGAAATGGTTCCCTTTAACAAATTGACCTACATGTTCATTCAGCTCGCAGAGTGGGCAGGGCTCGGAAAGCACTGAGGAGAAACCATCCATTACTCTCGGGTGGGCAAGAAGTGCTAACTGACTTATGAGAATGTAATGTGCCTTTAAACTTATACACTGAATCACTTCTATACACGAACAGAGCAGAACGTTCATCGTTAAGTTACGCCATTAAAGTTGCAATCAGTGTGTTTTAGAAATAGAATCTATGCTTACAAATGTGAGGTGGAAAATTTTCCACACATTCACTTTCTTGGAGTATTCACAATCCACTGGCAGTACACTGACTTAAGCAAATCTCCAGCCGTGCTGAGGGAGCTGGTTCCTAAGGCGTTAAGTTAACCGAAGGGATGCTACCTTGTTAACACAAGCACAACAAATTAAGAGTGTGTTGTGGCTAGAGAAAAACAAAACTGGTGACCTGCGTGTACATAGTAAACACTGCAGCCAACAGCAACACTGTCTGATTAAATATGAATAGAAACACGGACAAAAGGAAAGGTTTGGACCATGGAGCAGTAAAATTACTGCTTACCTGTGACATTTCAACCAACACACACAATTACAGAGTCAAAACAAAATAAAATAAACCTAACCACTGCTACAAAACCTGTTATTAGGAGTCCTTATACACAGAACAGAACTATAGAGTTCAACTCCAACTCCAGCCACACACATTTGTTAACACAGATTACAAGCAATGAAGTTTACAGTACGATTATGAAGAATGGGGAATCTATCTGATGTGGGGTAATCAGAGGTTACTTTTTTATTTAGAGGATAGTCAGGAAAGGTTTTCACACATGGATACACAGCTTTACAGGAGCCAGGTAGGCATTTGTGGCTATAAAAGGGCCTCATTGTATGGGTATTTATAGAGTCCAACCATGAAAACCATGAAAACAGGATAATCTGCTTTAATTTAAAGAAGGCCTGATTAGCTCAGCTATATATCACATGGTACCTGTAAATAATAGTCTTACATGAGGAGAGATGATTATGCTATTACACAGACAGCCATAAAACACTACATTAGTTAAGGTGCTGAGAGTCATGGCATCAGAGCTTGATATGCCACATATGGACAAATTACATCATGGAGGAAGAAAGTCTACATATGTTAGCTGACCAGCAGGAAAACTGGTTTAAATTCATGTCTGAACACTACAAAACATCAGCCTTAAAAATCACCACAAAACTGATTAATCATTTCTGTGGCCAATTTTATGAATAATGTTGTACATTCTGAGCTTCAAGCTAGAAACATACAGCAGTACTGTTATTTACCAACCATTTATATCTGAGGTCACTGCTTCAAAGCTACCTGTTATAAATTACCTGGACTTCTCACTCTGTGATCACTGAACATTAAAAAACTAGTATATTTCAAAGACTTCGAAGACCTCCTCAATCCCACCAACATGCCTCCCATTATGGAAGTAGAGTCTGGGAACTTGGGTGTGGATTCTCCCATCACCGAGGCTGAAGTTACAGAGGTGGTTAAAAAGGTCCTCTGTGGCAAGGCCCCGGGGTTGAATGAGATTCACCCATAGTTCTTTAAGGCTCTGGATGTTGTGGGGCTGTCTTGGTTGACACGCATCTGCAACATTGCATATACATCGGGGGCAGTGCCTCTGAATTGGCAGACCGGGGTGGTGGTCCCCCTCTTTAAGAAAGGGGATCGGAGGGTGTGTTCCAACTATAGGGGGATCACACTCCTCAGCCTCCCTGGGAAGGTTTATTCAGGGGTGCTGGAGAGGAGGGTCCGTCGGATAGTCGAGTCTCGGATTCAGGAGGAGCAGTGTAGTTTTCGCCCTGGACGTGGAACGGTGGACCAGCTCTATAACCTTAGTAGGGTCCTGGAGCGTGCATGGGAGTTTGCCCAACCAGTCTACATGTGTTTTGTGGATTTGGAAAAGGCATTCGACTGTGTCCCTCTGGGACTCCTTTGGGGAGTGCTCTGGGAGTATGGGGTGTCGGACACCATGATAAGGGCTGTTCGCTCCCTGTACAACTGGTGCCGGAACCTGGTCCGCATAGGCGGCAGTAAGTCAGACTCGTTACCTGTGAGGGTTGGACTCTGCCAGGGCTGCCCTTTGTCACAAATTCTGTTCATAACTTGTATGGACAGAATTTTTTTTGGTGCAGCCAGGGTGTTGAGGGGGTCCGGTTTGGTGACCTCAGGATCAGGTTTCTGCTTTTTGCAGATGATGTGGTTCTGTTGGCTTCATCAGGCCGTGACCTACAGCTCTCACTGGAGCAGTTTGCAG
>JBBPDH010000002.1:10781656-10804436 GCA_037974565.1 Clupeocharax schoutedeni | reverse complement strand
GATGGTTTCACTGGTTTTTCTGGATGCAAGTCCCATTTCATTCAGCTCATTTCTTACAGTTCTATCATTGACTCATGTTTCTGAACGTTTGATTTCTTCTGCATTTTAAAGACCCAATTGCTTTAACAGGTTTCTATCCTGACTCTTCAGCAGTGGTGTACTCTTTTTAGAACATTCACATTTTGTTTATATTTACACTAAATTTCGTAAATAGTTGCCTGGGAATAACCAACTTCTTTTGTCGCACTCTGTGTTCAATTTCTTTCTTGTAGGATTTTCTATTGTTTCAATTGAGAACTCGCTGTTTGGGTTCATGGTTCTTTTTAATTAGCCAAAAAAACAGGTCATTAAACCCGTTTAATCCCAAATTTTTCCCTGCAAAATAAGTGCTTGCGTTTTACTCCTTCGATTTTCCTAACACACACAGTATGTTTGAATTGTTTCATTTCTTGTTGTTTATGATAGTGAAAATGTAGGTTTTATACTTGGCAACAATTGTTAGACCACATAGTCTTAATTCTTCAATTTTACCTATTTACACCCACAATGTGGTACATGTGTAGGGAATGGGTAGGGAACCACATTGTGGTACCCCACCCCCCTTTTCTCTTTTTTTGCCAAAAGCCAAAACATCACTTTTAGAGCTTCGCCAGTGGGATTAAAGTTAATATCTGAGTTAATATCTGCAAGGACTTTTTACTACAGACTTATTTGAGACTGTACTGGTATTTGTTTAAAAATGCTAACTATAAGACAATTTAATGTTTATTTTACTTTCTTCTAATATGCCATGAATTAAAATCATGGACTTTACATTTGTGTGGCGCATATACTGTATGACAAAACCAGAATAACAAGCTCTTAAACAAAAATGATTTTGTGTCATATCTGTGATTTGTTTATTTGCTAGTCTGAACTTCCTCTAAGGGTGGTGATTCTAAACATGGTGCTATTATAATAAAAGACCGTTTCAACGGGCTGGGAAGGTTTTACACAACAACCAGCCATCATGCCGCATGAGGTGGATGTGAGGCCCATGAGGTCATGGATTCAAATCCTACCTTGAGCATACCACCACCTGGTCCCTTAGCAAGACCCTTAACCTCAAGTTGCTCCAGGGAGAGACTGTCCCCTGTAGTAAGGGAATGGAAGTCGCTTTGGATAAAAGCGTCTGATAAATGCCGTAAATGTGATGGTGCTGAGAACAATACTACACAACACCCCAAAAAAAAAACATGCAGAGTCCTAGCACAGATCCAACAAGTCCAACTTATTTAATCAAATGCAGGAGGAAGTTTCAAGAAACCACAACCAATAATCCTTGAAGCAAAAGTCCATCCATATTTATAAGGCATTTTTAGAAATATCTTTAAAAGCACGTTGTCAGATTCAGGGTACTAGTTAAAACTAGTTATATCCTCTACTCAGTAATAAGAGTATACCAAAGTGATTTAATTAAGTCTTCAAATAAACAGAAGCCAAAAAAATGAACATATGAGATTGATTCAGAAATCCTCACACATTTTGTATGCCAACAATTGACAAGCATAATTCAAAGGAAAGCCATTTTCCCCAGAGAGAAACGAAAAAGGGACACAACTTTCAAACAAAATTTACCTGCCAATACTGTCATTCTGGAACAGTACCTCTCCCTTCCAGAGACTAGAAAGAAGACTGACATCTCAATTACGGTCAGGTTTAATAAGAAACTCGTCATAAACTCTGATAAATAGAGTTTCGGTTAACACTGTATGCCAACAGTGGTTAAAAAAAACATCTAAAAGGGATCCATCCCCCACCTTAAAATAACATGCATTTATATTGCCTAACTCAGAGTGTACATAAAATGTTCAAACTGAATCTCAGTGGTCTCAAGACTATTTGGTAATAAGCTGAAGAAGATCATTTGAATCGTATGTCACTACAGGCAGTTCTCTACCAATCTGTCCTTTTATTTTCAAATGCACCAGCTTCATCTTCCAGCGGTTTCCCTCCAGCGGATCACGAATTAATCCAAACACTTGCTCAAAAATTCCAAGGCATACTTGTTCCCGATGGATGGTTCCCGCAACTGCCACCATCACCAGCCCATGAGGGGTAGACACGCATTTCAAACCCGAGTTCTCTAGGTTAGGACAGAAAATTAACTTTTCTTCCCACGCAAGAGCTGAAAGCCGTTGGCAGACAAGTTCTGCTCCACTGTATTCGTCTTGTTGCCGGTCTCCAGTGTGAGAAAGAAGGAGTAACTTCACATCCCCCCAGAAGTGCTGGGGTCCCCAGTCCTGAGCTGGCTGGCCAGCAGTGGGATTCAAAGAGTTGAAAAGGTGGAAAAACCACTGGCAAAACTCCTTTCCTAAAGCTGTCAAGTCTGCCAAACCATCTGGTCTCTCTGAACAACTAGTAGTATGGTCCCTCAGAGAGTTCTGAGTGAGGATCTACAGGGGAAAGCAAACACATTAAGCTTACATTAGTTAACAGCACCTTTTAATGTAACAGCCCTACGGTCAGCTCTGAATTTGTTACACACCTGTGCACCTACCTTACCAGACCACCAGAATTCAATTGTCCACTTGATCAGCTGCTGTTTCTCACTATTTGGGGGAACCGCAACACCTTCTTTGGCGAGGTACTTAAAAATAATATCACGGTGAACTCTTCTTCTCTTAAGCAGTTCCTCTGCGCTCTGAGAGTATGCTATGATAGCCTCAACAGCCTCTATTGACAAAGGAGATAAAATAGTTAGCAAAGGAACAATTCTAAAAGGAACACGTATATAAAGCATTTTCAGATGAAATGTTCAGCAGAATGACATATCTATAAAGCATTCCTAAATAAAAAGCTTAGGAAAGGAGCACTTCTATAAATCCTTCCTAGATAAAGTGGATAGCAAATCAGCACCTGAACTAATATTTCTAAGATAACTTGTCTATCTGAGGAACACTTATATAAAGCATTCCCAGACACGAATGATTAGCAAAGGCACACTTCTATAAGGTATCACTTGATAAAAATGGTTAAAAACAGAACTGATTTAGAAATACTTTTTTTTTTTTAATGTTAAGCAAAGGGACATTCCTTAAAAAGAATTTTCAGATAAAAAGGTCAGAATAAGAACACTTCTATGAAGCATTTCCTTCACAACTGCACAGATAATCACACTTATTTACTAACAGTTTGACTCTTTCAGGCGTTCGAGTCTCACCTTCCGGACTCTCCACACTGATCAGCCGATTAGTTACAGTGTCATTTAGAGCCAGCAGCTCCTCCGGCGACAGCAGAGCTAACAGTGTTCTGCAGCCATTTATCTCTGTTTCTGACAGAGAAGACATGTTTATTTTATAGTTAGCTCATGACCAGAAAAAAAACACTCTTCCAGCAGGAGAAACACAAACAGTAGCCCTCCATCAAAACCCTGCAGCTCTTCACAATAAAAGCTCCTCTACAAAATAAAAGCTCTTCTAGACAATAAAAGCTCCTCTGTGCAACAGAAAATCCACCACACAACAAAAGCCCTACTACGCTGGAAGCAGCGAGACTGTACATACAAAAGTATATATATACGATCAAAAGTGTGTTCTGAAAAGCACGTAATAAAATTATAGAAATATATATGATAAAAGTATATATGATCAAATATGTAATAAACGCATACAAGTATATATAATAAAGTATATATCATAAAAGTATGTAATACAAGTATAAAAATACATATAATAAAAGTATAAAATAAAAGTAGGTTTTATTTTAGTTTTCTTATTTTATGTTGGTTTGTGTCTTAGCCACTTTAAGCTTGGATAAACAAAGATTAAGATATTGAATTGATAAAAGGCTGGTTCTGATATGACAATATATGGGACTAATAAAGTATTATCTTATATGTATAGATGACAAAATGATTTTATAAATGTTCATCTCTGGCCTATCTATGCATCAATAAACCATCAGCATTAATATTCATCTATACAGATTTACAGAAATCTGACATTATTTAAATGTCTGCTTATCTGCTGTTATTTAAATAAAACGTCCTTAAACTGCTTTAGTATGACATTAGTCATTAAAGACTAGAAGACTTTATGATCCTTTTTTGTTATTAACTTTTAGATTATGTACTTTTAATTTAATATTTGATTTATGTTTTTTTATTTTTTTAATAGTTGAATTATTTTTATTACTTGTGGCACCATGTCTTTGAAAGACTTTGAAATAAACTTTACTTACTATTTTAAAAATGTAAAAAAAAATGTTTTAAATGTTATTAGCTTTAACAAGCAAGAAAAAAATGAATTACTGATTTTGCAAACTTAATAGTAAATGTACTATTTGTGGAACCCCGCAGTTGCCCGGTTGCTGTAGTTTTAAAAGGTGGACACGCGAGGGCGCTGTAGATAACAGAATCTTTCCATCAGATACAGACAGCTGACAGTTTTGTAAAACAGAGAGTTTGGGAAAGATGGGCGGTTTGAACTCGGGAGAGGTAGATCAGCGCTGTGGGATGGCTCCGTGTCGGATCTAGAGCCACTCCCAGAGCCTGTGGAGCCGTAGTCCCGACTGATCTCAGAGCAGAGCCTCTCTGAGAGCCAGAGGAGAGACGACAGAGGAACAGACCTGGGACAGGAGAGAGACACGCTTCAGATTTACAGACTCAACAAAAGTGGATGTCGTTTTTCACTCCAGGAGTGGACTGAAGAGCACGCTTCATTCTGAAAACGAGGTAAGTTGTGTTTTCATTCAAACTTCATGTTCTTTGTTGTTGTTGAAAAGTGCAACCTAACTTTAAGAAAGTTTAAACAGTGAGCTCTCCTGCCGCGAAGAGCCTCTGCAGGACCCATGACAGAAACCAGTTCATTCATTAGAAAAACATGCTGGGCTTCACTTTAATGCAGTCTTTGTTGTAAAATATACCAAGCTTGCATCACGTTTCGTTCTGCTTGGATAATAAAGAAATTTAAAATATTTGTAGTCAGTGTGAAGGCTGTATTTTGAAGCAAGGCATGCACAGAGGTGTTGGAGACAAAGAGCCACCTTTCCAGCTCTTTCTTCTCAACTGGGAGGAGGAGGAGGAGGAGGGGGGGGGACTGCCCAGTTCAAAGTTAGAGCCGAATTCTGCTCTGCTCAATGTCTTTTATTTATGAGACCCAGGAAGATCTGCTCTAGAGAGGGGCAACTAATTTTCATAGCCTGATCTTGACTTAAGCTCTTTTCAAAGCTGTTTTATTCACGCACCCTGCAAATCCTGTACCTACAATGTTCATTTTTTCAGTATTTCACGTTTAGTTGTGTTCTCATGTCTTCAAATATCCTTCCATTCTTTATACTTCATGAATAGCTTCATACCCATATGGGCATGTGAAAGTGCTTATCGAAGAAAACTATTTTCTAGTGTTGTAACTTACTGTCAGCTCTTGATAAAAAATAATTTAAAAAAAACACTAAATTTAAAGCAAAGTTCCTTAGCGGTCTTGTGTGTAACGCTTTTTCTAGCCAAGTAGAATCGCAGCCCCAGATGTGTTGTAGGTAATACGAACAGACAGTAAAACAGAGGATATTAGGATTCATTTCTTTGCCTAAGTTGGTGAAGCGTCCTGTTATAATGTCTTCGCAGTTGAACGCTTTACTTTGCCTATTGTTGGGTGACACTGAAAAAGACCGAATGCAAATAACGTGCTGTGTTTTCTCATTCAGAATTGGTCTTTTTTAAAAGGAAAGGACACATGCTGTAACCAATCTTCAGAAAACAGTGTGCTTTTGCGCTGGTCACGTTGCAAAGCACTATCCTCAGTCAGGCTACAGGCATTAGTCCACCCACTCAGCACCTACATAGTGCACTTCTCAGGAAAGGTGGACCATAGATCACAGCTGATAACAGAGCATTGTGCTGCACGTGGCGTTGAAATGCTATTTAAATAGTGTGTTCTGAGGAGTTTTTGCAACGTGTTTTTACCTTTTTATTGAGCTACTGGTTATATTTCTATCATTGATCCTTGAGCTGGGGGCCTAGTGTATAAAGAGTTGCCCCTATGATGAGAAGGTAGTAGGTTTGAATCTTAGAACTGCTAGAGGCACGACTGAGGTACGCTTGAGCAAGATACCGCACACTGCTCCCTGGACGCTGTGTTCATGGCTGTCAGCTGCTTCTTTTGGTGAATGGGTTAAATACAGACAAAGAATTTCACATTGTTCCGACTGTGTGCTGTGTGCAACAGCAATTGAAATGTCTTGGAGAGGCAAATGTCACTCATCTTTGCATGACGTTCAGGTTTATCCCAAACTCTGTGTGTGTGCAGCACCGTGCCATGCGTCAGCGCAAGTCAGTGTAGTTGCAGCGGAGAGTGATTTATGCTGAAGCTGCTGGCGCCGTTCCGAAAGGTTGTAAGTGGGTGGCTCAGTTTAGCCCTTTTTTTCAGAGACCCTCAGGAGGTGGCAGTTGGGAGATGGGGTCTATAAGCTCTACAGGGGGTGAAACTCATCTGCAATTGGCAAACACATGGCTGACTAAGAGCTGCTGTAAACATGGGCCTGATGCCAAGCAGAAGGAGTGGTCCAACTGAGGAGAACTAGCTTTCCACCCCAGCGCTCATTTAAATATTAAGCATAGCATATAAGATTGACTTGGGGAAAAATAGTGTATGACCTGCAGTTGTATGCATGATCATGCTCTTCATTTATAATAGTGCTACCTGGATCAGCACCCACTAAACAATAGAGAATACTAGGGATCTCAAATAAGTCCAAGAATAGTACTGGATAGTAGGAGTTCATGCATGTAGTGTTACTTAACAGTTTGGCTAGGTTTGTTAGACCCAGGGAGTCACTTGTTTCAGCTTATAGAACCAGAATTGGATTTTCAGGTACTTTAATGTTGACAGTGCTTTTTTACAAACATTGCTTTTTGATTTACAACCAGGTAATCTGTACAGCCATTCTTCCAAACCATGGATTTTCCATAGGAGTGTCCCATGTTATTTTTCATTGCATGAAAATGAGGTGGTCCTTGAGTATGAAAATCATGTGCATGACTCATGGTGGTTTCTTGAGTTGAACTCCACGGTGAAATATTTTAGATTGTCATCGTATTCTGTTAGCGTTAAAAAAGAGGGCAGGAGATTTGATTGAGTGATGCATTCAAGTCTGTCGAGTCAGGCACCCATGGGACAGTGGAAAAGTCAGGCTCTCAGAGTTTACCCTGGCAGTGGAACGTGCTCACATAGCAGTGTTTCAGGTCACTGAGCAGGCTTGCCGGTCCTCACATATAGCCACAATAGCTGCAGTGCCCTTCTAAAGCTCCAGTTCTGCCGCTCCATTTGGAGCCACTTGTAATCACCACAGTTGCCAGCAGGCTGGGATGCAGTCTGGCTGGCACTTCATTGTGGGGTTTGCACTCAATTAAGCTCCATTATGGCCAGCAGTTTCATTTATTTGTTTCATCCGCGTCGCCTGCTGCAAGGCAGGGCTTTTTTCCATGAATCTGTTTAGGGCGCCAGCCAGCTAAAATAAGATAATGTACTGTTTGTGTTGCTGATGTGCCAAAAACAGTACACCATATCACAATACCTGATATCACATTTGTTTTTACTGACATTGGTTTAATTGAAATGGACAAAAAAAACCTAACCATGCCATATTTTTAAAATTAATATCATATTTTTAAAAAAAACTTTAATTGAAAATAATTAACATATGGTAATGTTAAAGTTTCTCAAAAATAGAAACAATACAGTATAGGTTAAAGATTGCAACACTGGTACTATAGGTTCAGTCATGTGTTTCACACAGTAAAACTGTAAGAGCATCTGTGATCTTTAAATGATGTTAGAAAGTGTAACATCCATAATGTGCTCAGAAAAGGATAGACACAGGTTTCCACTCAACGATAAATATACTTGAATCATGGTGAATTCCATGCAAACCATATTTTAGAACACCATTGGTGTAAAAGCTGAAACAAAAGGAAAACTTTGGGTGAGACACAAATCATTGTAAACTGCTCAAGCAACAGTAACATGACATGACCGATAGATGGTATGTTCATTTTTTAGACACAACCAATGTATGATACACACAAGTGAGTAATCAGCTGACAAGCTAAAAGTCTGTTGTGGAATGGAAATATGATTACTCCTTTCACAGCGAGTGATGCAACAGTCATTGTTAATGCAGCTCATTATAGCTGAGAACATTTTAAAAGGTTTTCACTCTTTGTAAAAATATTTCTGTTTTGTGCATCTTGCATCAAGCTGAAGTTTAAAGGCTACATTTTTTTTCCAAACTGAACTATGGCTCAGAAATCGAGGACTGACCCAAACAAATTCAAGGCTGAACTGTTCCACCGCCACCTGGTCTTGTACTTTTAATGTGAGGGACACTACCAGAAAGCAACTGCTTAAGGTGAACACGCTTTTTCTTTATCACCATTTTCTCTAGTTTCCCCCTACCTAAATATAGGTCCCGCTGTGAAGTGTCATGCGAATGAGAGAGAGAGAGAAACGGAGAGGAAAAGGAAATTTTGCTCAAGGGTGAGAGAGGGGAACTTTTTCCTTCACCTAGCCTGTAAGTGGAAAATTGCACATGGCCCAGTTCCAGGAATTCTAAATTATATATTATTGTTGTTGTGCTTAGGAAATTAAGGGCAGCTGCTGAATTTGGGAGACAAGCCATTTCAAAGGTAGTGCAATCCATGGGTATAGCATCAGTGCCCTTGGCTCACATGGTGGCTTCATTTTTTGGGCAAAAGTAGCCCTGGCTAAAAATAGCATGGTTTAATCTGAGGGATTTGTGTTAGTAACTGTCTTGCGTGAGTAGGAGGACTGATTTCAACAATGCCAGTGTTATTTGATGCAGCACAAATACATTCATTCAGGACAAGTCGTGTATGACCTGGGGCAGTGTGTCTGTATAAATCCTTTGATACATGACCAGTGCATGTGGCTTTTGAAACACACTGGGGTTGCCAGGGGCAGAGAATGTGACTTGTCACCAGTGATTCCAGTGTGTAGTAGATGGGTTTGTAGTACCTTTCTGAATGGCGTGGGGCAAAAAAACAGTTTAGAATTGAAAACAAATTATTGAGTAGAGGCTAATCGATGAAACGTTTGTGTTATAGTACAGTTTCAAAAATCGCTTTTTGAACATATATCCTTTTTTTAAAAAATAGTTTTAGCCACTAGTTCTAAAGATGCCTAGGCCTATTCCCAGCCATCCCACTTTCCAGGCCAAGCAGGGTAATCTCTCTCTACTTTATCTGTAGATTTCAGCTACTCTTCCTCTAATGCATCTGATAGTCAGTGCACGTGCCCAAGCACTTTCTCTAGTAGTCCCTTCACTGGGTGACTTTCAGTGCCAACAGTATCTGGGCTACTAGGCTACAGGAGTAATGTCAACTATGTCGGACCTCTCATTGACCATTCATTGTCAGGTTAGTTTTGAATATTTCTCTCTTTCTATATCTAGTTCACTAATATGCAATCTGTTCAAGAGAAAAAAAACAACAAAATAAACAAACAAATGTAAAATATCGCAGTTTCTCTCAGTTTATCACTGTCAGCTCTACAATTATGCAAAATCTGCCAACATTCATAGTCAAATATGTATTACTTCAATAGAAACACCGTGCAAATGAGTGGTGACGGGAAACAAAACATTTAAATGCCACCATTCAGTAAATCAAACATCTCTTTTAACTTGTAGTGTCCAAACACTAGAAAGCTATTCATTTGAGGCAGTCCATGCGTTCTCTACTTTGCATGACGTGTTAAAAAAGATGACTGAGAAGCTCCAAGAATAATAGAAATGTTCAAGGAAAATTAAAGAAGAGCCTTTTTGAAGGTTTAAAACAATGCTGTGAGAGATTAGACTCAAACAAGCGCTGCAAAGAAGGAATGGGGTTCGACCCTACCCTGTTTCTGGACAACAGCCGCTATGAAGTAAAGAAAGTAATCTGTGGAAGTGTTTTCTTTTTAAGACTGATGTTCTCTGAGGCTGGAGGTTCAGTGTCTTGACTGGTGGATTTGTTTTTCCTTTCTGTGCATACAGAGGGTTCTCAGAGTTCTCGAGTCTTCAGTTCCTTTTCTAAAAACGAACATTTAATAGTGAGCCGTTAAAGCTTTTGTGGTTGCCCTCGAAGCTCTGGCTTGGATTCTGGATTGTGTCTCTTCACCTGATTGCTAAGCTACAGTTGCTACTATGACTCACAGATATTAGTGTTTTTCACAGTTTGCTCAAACAGAGCAGAGTGGCTGTGAGACAGAGCTTGTTTGTCATTCATGAATCATTAACAGCAGATAAGGAGCAATAATCAAAAATACTGGAGTGAAAAAGGTTAATGTATTGATCATGTAAGGTTTCGTTTTCCACGTTTGCATAATTTGCAGCTGCCTTGACTAGGTGACAAGTCTTGAGGGGAAAGAAGTAGCATTCAGCAGCGCATAAATAAGGAATCAATATGGGTGGTTTGGTGGTGAAATTGAGCCTGGTCTTGACTGTGGTCATTTAACATGGCAGATTAAGTTGAGGCACGTTTATGGAAGAGTAATTTGGGATGCTGAGAACAGGTTGTCCATGATGCTGCAGCACCTTGGCAGTTGCAGCTGTTTGGAGTGTGGGCCAGTTGTGTCAATAACAGTACCCAGCCCCCCCAATCCTAAGCTGTTGGTTCATTCTTAACAGACCCCCTGCTGATGCTATCTGCTAATCCCTAACATTCACAGACATGTTCCAAGTCCATGTGAGTTTTGCTTTTAGACAGATTTGATATGATGCACTCTCTCTCTCTTTCTCTCTCTCTTTCTTTCTCTCTCTCTCTCTCTCTCTCTCTCTCTCTCTCTCACACACACTCTCTCTCTCACACACACACACACACACACACACACACACACACACACACACACACGCATACAAAAGGGCTGTGTGGTACTAGTAAAGATCCATCAGTGCTCCTTTTTTCGTTACGTGTTCTCATCCAGATTTGTTCTTTTATCTACTTATTTGGTTATGCAATCAAAATCAGATTTCCTGTGTTAGAAAGTGTCAACATGTACTTTCTTCAAACCTATTTAATTAAAGAAAAATTATGATAGGTGTCCTTTAATATATTGAAAGTCCTGAAGCAGTATAATCACAATACTAATGTGCTGTCCACTTTGTGCAGCCCTAGAGTAAATGAATAGTTCATTAGATCAGTCACAGTTATGGGTATGTGTTACTTGGTGTTTTGGTCACTCTGTGAGAAACACCATGTTTAAGGCTCAATTGCATGTAGCCTCATTTGTGATATCAGTATTCCCAAGATCAACAACCCGGAAGCGACAGTAATGATGTCCAGCTGCAAAGATAGTTTTTGTTTCATGAACAACTTGCAATATTAACTTGTGTGTTTAAATGCATTTACCTTATTGCACAATGAAGATTATTTTTCTAAAAAGAGTTATCGTTTCTGAGAGGTTTTATCAGCATAGCATTGGCGTGAGGTTTTACTGTGCTCCGTCAGTACTGATTTAGAGACTATAGAACTGGTGTCAAACAAGTGATGAGCATGTCACTTCAACATGGCCCCTCTTTCATTAGTGCACAAGCAGTTCAGTAAAGCTGGGGGTTAAAGCAATGAATGGAGCTGGCGCCTCCTTTTATCTCCTGTACATAGTACCAGGATTTGCGACCAAAGGAGACTAGTAAAGAGATTGAAAAATTGCCACCCCCAGCAGTGTATTTGTGTCCTCGGTTCTCTATGTCCTTTTGGGTCACAGTGTAAGGTTTATAGTGAGATAACCGCTGTTTTTTATCATAAGGAATATGTAAGCCTTTTGTCACAATCTGCGCTCAAGACTAAATTAGTCCCCTTTGTTAAATTAAAATGTGGATTCGTTTCAAAATCTTAAATGTCTAGGGAGTAGGCAAGGATCAAGACTAGGGTTCTTTGTGTGTTTTTTTTCCGTTATGCAATACCCAGTGGATTTTCTGAAGCCCATAGTGAACTAAATAGGCTGGTTGAATAAAATGTTCCCTGTGGCCCAAAACTGCCGCTGTGCAAACATGTTCCGTAAATTTATTTGCACAGGCCATGCTTAGAACTTGTCCAGCTCTGGGGGCATTGCCTCTAGGATCAATGCATTGCTGTGTTTGGAACACATTTGTATGCAGTGAAAATGGCATGAGTGATTTGGTTTGGAGGTCATACTGGCATAAACATCAAATGTTTATTTTTTTTAATTTTTTTTTTCTCTGCAGGGAACAGTTATGTCCAAAATGGAGGTGAAGACATCACTTCTTGACAACATGATTGGAGTGGGCGACATGGTCCTCCTTGAGCCCCTGTCAGAAGAAACCTTCATTGGGAATCTACGCAAGAGATTCGAACACAACGAGATCTATGTGAGTTCAAAAAGTTGAATAGCCAGCATTAGACAGATTTATCCACAAGCTGGACTATGATTTATCCAATGTCATTCATTTTTTTTTACAAGTATTCATACAACTTATTACTGAATAAGCACCAGAATTCTTTACATGCTGAAAAGTAAATTAGGTCCCAAGAGTCCTGTCTTGTAATCATTTTCTGCTTGTTCCCATGCTCTCACCCCTCTTGTCTGCCACATGACATTGGTGCCTCTAAGTTTAGCCCCTTTCACTATGTGCGAGTTTGTTTACGTTGCACAGTGTCAAGTGAAATAGGAGAGTGGAGAGGAAGTGAACATAAATTAGCATTCTTTCATTGTTCTGTCATCTTTCTTGGCACATCCCATTCATTTAGACCCTTTGTTGAAAGCAGAGACATATAAGAGAGACCACAGGACCAGGCCAATCAATGAACTGGGCTGACCTGGAATGTAGGTTCTGCTCTAAATGAAGCAGAACATCCAGAGTGCAATAAGTAAGGGAGGAACAAATGACCTCCTTGTCTTCTCTTGTTCTTTCTGGGATGGTGTTCAGATTGTAGCTTTTAATTCAGGCCTGTAGGCTCTGGTTTTCAATGATTTGTGAGTTTATAGGACAGCCTCTGCTTTATCGTTCTCTAAAAGTTCCAGTTTGTCTGTGGCTTTCTGGTAGACTTTTTCAGTTTAAACTAGCTGTTCTACTTTGAGTGAGTAACATTCTGGAAAAGCAAAACATCATATATTACATGCAATATATGTAAATGAAATCACATCACAAATGTGATCTGTCACATGATGTCATCAAAGGGGGTGGAGCATGTGCTTCCTCCAATTCACATGAAACCAGCCATCAGTCTTTTTGCCATTAACAACAGCTCAGCATTCTTGGAAACAAGTGCTGAATCTGTTATCACCTAATGGCTTGCTTACCTCTATAGTGGGTGATGGGGAGGGGAAGGTCAATCCTACACACCCAGAGAGCCCATTGTGCTGTTTACCGTCTATCCACAGTCATAAGCATATCATTGTTGTCCTTTTTAACAACAATGATATGCTTATGTCTATGTGACCGATTTAAGAATCTACACTACTTCAGGTTTTGGGTGGTTTCTGTACATTATGCTGTGTAGTTTAAACCATGGGCATTTAGTCCAGTGATAGAAACCATATATTAAGTGTTTTCCATGTCGTCAATGACAGACAAATAATGACAACTTTTCTCTGTAATTATGAAAAAAGGGAGTGGCTCACCACTACCAATGTTGTCCAGCTGCAGAAAAGCTTTGAACACATCCTGTCAGAACCCTTGTACTTGCTGCTAAGCCGTAAAGCTTCTGCTTGACTGAACTATGCACTGACTAAAATGTATAACATGAGAAGGCCTGGTTTGGTCACCCAGTAGTCTTCGATGTAATTAGATGGCCTGAGTCCTACAGATAAAGCTTTATTTTATATTTTATTTTGCAAGCCCTGTAAATTTGTCCTCTGTAACGACATGTCTGTGCAGTAACTTGCCCCTTTCCTTTTATCTCAGCTTTTCTTATCTGATCTCACAGTCAAACCAGTAAGATTAAGAAAGGTCTTTTTTTTTTTTCATTGAACATGCCAGGTAAAACTGCAGTGAATTTCAGAGCTTATCTAATCATTCAGCTGTTATAGACCATGGCCATAGATCCAGCATCATTGTCAATAAGTAATATCTTTCAGTAAGTAATGGATGTGCAAGTATGAGGCATTGAATTTACCTTAAACTAGACTTTGGTCAGGCATCTCACTCATAGATAAGGACCATGTTGGTTTTTAAATGGCCGTCATTATGTTCTAGTATGAACAGTAACTAAAAGACAATAGCCCACTGGTGCTGGGAAGAGAAGATCAATGACAACCCCAATTTTCTCCTGCGTCATCCATTCATAGCTGCTTCTTGTTCCGTTTGTACTATTATGATCATTATCTTAAAACCTCAAAAAATTGAAAGGATGCTACCCTTCCTTATGGAAAGTAGAAAGGTTTGTTTGGGTGTGTTTCTTTCACTACTGTGAGAGAATAGGATTTGGTCTGCATACAGTGATGTCCTTCACAGGTATCATTTGGCACATACACAATGGGTGCTGTCGATGTTTCTAAATACAACACCACCTATTTAGTTTTCTCTCTGTAAAGGCCTCATTATGCCACCCATGTCCACTCCACAATAGATTGTGGGCTGTGTTTCTGTGAGAGTGTCCTAGCACTTGAGCTGAGAGGCTTATGCAACAGTCAGTGTGATGGAAGGTAGGTGAGGCCTGCAAAATCAGATATTGTGCTCAGACCTCTAACAAAGTAATGCTTTACACCCTTTTTATTTTCAGAGTTTGATATAAATGGAAATGTCGTCAGGCAAGTAACAAGATCTGAACATGTGAGGGGAGAACAAAAAGGAGAAGTAACACATTTAGTATGCTTAAGTCTTTTTAAAGCCTGTATCACTTTAGGCCTGTTATTGCTCATTGTAGGAGTTTGTGTAAATTGTTGTCTGCCGCCTGAGCCATCACTTTGACACCACAGCCCTCGTAACTAATTTTGTTTCTGCTGATGCCTCCTGGAATTCCACACATTTTTCTATTGTGTTCTTATGAGCTTGGACTTTTGGGCCCCTGCATGCCTGAACAATACCATAGGAATTCCCAGATGGAAAACATGGGTGGATTTAGAGTTCTGCTCACCCACATACAATGTTCCTGGTCTGTCAGTGTATTCTTATTCTTACTTTTGTAGTCTGCTCTTCTAATTCATGGGCCCTGAGCTCTGAAAGCAGCCATAGAGTATTTCACTCTTATGTGACGTTTTACGCTGCGTGCTCAACAGCAGAGTGTTTTCGTCCTTGATCTGATTCTCTTTTGGCCTCTGATACCGGCTCCAGTTTTTTAATAGACTATAGATCAAGGGTTACTGCCTGACATTCTTTTTTTGTTTTTCCTTCCTATCCCTCTTCTACTCCTATCATGTGCAGACATACATTGGCAGTGTGGTGATCTCTATGAACCCCTACAAGTCCCTGCCCATCTACACAGCAGACAAGGTGGAGGAGTACCGCAACAGGAACTTCTACGAGCTCAGCCCACACATGTGAGTCCAGTAATCTTTTTGTTCCGCCTGTTCAAATGCATTGTGTAGGACACAAACTCAGTGTGAAGTCGTGAACAACAATGCTTCACTGTTTAACAGCGAGATGCCACATTTCATCTGGCCATGAATGAAATGTCGAATTTGTAAGTACACTGCGAAGGTCTGCGTTTTTCTCTTGTGTGGCCAACCCTTAAATATATTTTAGATTGCCTGTCTGCTCTAATACAACTAAATTATTTTTAGCAGCATTATTATTTCAAAGATTAGAGAATTCAAACCAAAACATTTAAAGATAATGGTTACCTTGCCACATTGTTGCAAATACATGGAGCAGGTGTGACCATTGTCACCTTTCATAAAACACCATGGCACCATTGCAGTGACTTCAAGCATTATCAGACCAATTTGTTTTAATGTATAACATAAATGTTTATTTTTCCAACGATCTCATCATATTGTCATCATGGGCTTCTGGTATTCCGTATGTGAAATGTGTTTGAACTCATACTGCAATACTTACATTTTCAGTAACAACTATTTGATTCAAATGTTTGAGGCTGTAAGCCCCTCCCTGCCCCATGACCTCTAAGACATGGGGTCCAGTTGTAGGTGGGGGAAGGGACTTTGCTGCCACGCTCCGGCTAATGGCCATCTGTCTCTCTAGAGTGGTGCCAGCAGACTGACAAGTCTGCCAGAGTCAAAACAAAGCAGATTGCTTTGTACAATTAGCCTCCGCTTTCCATAAAATTCAGCAGACACACACTGGTGCTCTGAAAGATCAGTGGCCCTCTGCCAAAACCTGTCCACAGTATAAGTTCCGGCAGGGTATTTGCTTAGAGCCCTGTCGGTTGCCGTTGTTTGTATCGTCTTTCTTATTCATGGGGGTCATTTCTTGAACAAAACAGAGATACCCATATCTGTGTAGATTTGTTTGTTTCCATCTTTCATGGCTTTTGTATTTTTTGCTTGAAGTTGTATTTCTTATGCTAGCATTTCAAGCTTTTATCTCCTGTTCATGTTTTCCAACTTGTGGCTAGCATTTCCTCTGGCATGCTGGCGTTCAGCATTTGTCACTCAGTCACAGTCCCCGTCTTCTTCATGTGCTCCAGTCTTCCCTCCTGTTAGACTGAAGTCAGGGTCATATGTGATCCATAGCCAGAGGCTCGGAGCTGATCCAAGACAGCTGCTTTGGCCATCATGTCTGGGAAGCACAGCTTTTTAGATGGCTCTTAAACTATAAGCGAAGGCCTGGATTTACAGTTCTCCAGGGCCTGAACATTACAGCAGGTAGGTACAACAGGCCATAACCAGACCCGTTATCAGCTATGAAGAAAGTAATGTGACATTACGTCTATCTCGTTTCATGTCTTGCCATTACTGATGTGCACTTTCTTTAAACATTTTTAATTAGGGTTTCAACACTGCTGTGGTACAACTACAATTTTTATTAAGCATCCATACAACTTAAAGTTAATTTAATATTTCTCATGAAATAGTCTGAAATTTGGACATGAATTGATCTCGGGTTTTTTGCTTTGTGTAATTTCAGTCTTACAACTAGAGAGTTTTTCTATGTGTTCTAATGCACTTTAAAGTAATGTTTGGTATATTCTTGATTCTTGGACACTTAAAGTGCTTCTAGTGCTTCTGTTAAAAAGTAGATTTTCCCTGTGTTTTCACACGACTCCTGCACAAAGAGCTGAACTGTATTTATAGTCAACACCTTGTAATCTGGGTATAAACAGCAGTCAGATGGAGTAAGCAAAGAAGCCATGTGGGCTTGAGCTGGTGAACACGCTGGTGTCATGTTGATGGAGTTGTTAGAAACTAATGTGATCATGTCATTTGTAGCTACTCGGTGAAATGCTGAAGCTTTCTGTTTTAAGGTTTTAATATGTTGGACAGAATGTGAGCAAGTCTTAAGTCTGTAATCCCCTGCTGAGGGACGCCAGTCTGCATCAATGGAAAGATGATCAGTAACGTGATTATACTGCTCTGAGCTGGCTAAGTTAGCATTAGTGATATTAGCAAAGATGATTTAAAGCCAGTTAGACCATTAACGTTTGGAAATCTGTCCGCTTTTTCAAATATGTCCAAGTTCTAACAAACACAATCAGTTGACCGTTGCTTTATCACAGCATTGTGTGAGTAATTTCTTTTATTTATCCAGATGTCTGGTGTCCTTAGTGAGCGGACACACTCTAATGGGGAAAGAGAGATATGGATTAAAGTCGGTTTGATTAGTTCCAGTCCAAATCTCTAGCAGTCTCATTGAAACTGACTATTTGCACATGCTCTATAAATTGATCTTAATCTTCTCGTCAGACCATGTAGTTGGTACCAACTTATGTGGAAGCAAACATTAAATAAAATGTTGTGAATCAGTCTACACCTGTAAATCCTGCCAATAGGACAGGAGTTTTTAATCAGTGTTTTGGGGTTTTTTTTGTTTTTTTATTTTAACTATTGGCTGTATATCTGTGCCAAAGAATATTTATGGTACTTATGAACCACAGAAGACAGTCACTGTCTAACTGGCTTCATTCCTGCATCTTTTCAAGAGGCTCCCTTTTCTATTAGGGCAGCTGTATATTTGTTACACAGTGGAGAAGGTTCAGTTACTATATTTGCATGAATTTGTTTGAGTATGTGTATACCAAGAATCATGAATGGCTGGAAGGTCAAAAAGCTTTCTTGGAGAGTGAATCCTAGCTTGATGGACAGACCTAAATTATTTAAGGCCGTGATTCAAAGACAGATTCAGATACTCGCTATAATTTTAGATTTACCACCTCTTCCAGCCATAAACACTATACAATAGATGTAAGTTAGATTCCATCCAGTCCCCAGCGGACCGAAGGGAATTGCTAGGCTCCACAGATGATGTAAGATTGGTGAGAATATGTAAACAGGAAAGAAGAGGTGAATTAATGTGACTAGGTAAAGGATAGGAAATACGCCATCTTTGGGATTTAACCCGGCCTTTGTTGCTCCTCCACAGAGAGCTGTTTATTTTACCACACCAAGTTGCTGCTTTCAAATGTCATACAGTAAAACAGTACGATTAAATGAAAGATAAACATTTACTTAGCTTAGCAGGATCTCTACACATGCAGGCACTGGGAGCCAAGTGTTCCAAGCATCTGACCATGATGACTTTGGCATTTTGACGGCCAAACTGTTTCCATAGTTCATGCATGTGCGTGATATATTTCAGTTATATGTCTGGAATAGTTCTTAAGTTAATTGGATCAATCAGTCTGATGGGTTAATTGCTCTATTTAAGTGTAATTACTTTATGCATTGGTTTTCTCATTAGTGAGACCAGCTTCAGGAACAAGATAGAGTGCAGTTGGTCAAACCACAGTGCTATCAATGTCTTTCATCTTCTGCTTTGGAACTGGAACAATACCTCATATCTTTCTAACAGCAAATTTTACAGAAATAGAAAAATACATTCTTGACCTTAAGTGCAAGTAAATGTAGCCAGAATTCATTCAGCAATTTTCATTTTCCATTCAAGTGATTTAAATCGGTCCATTAGTTATGTGCACAGAGTAATGGCAAGCTGGCTTCTTCAAATTGTGGGGGAAAAAATTTAATGAAATAAAATGACGGAGACAATATTTTGTGTGATACAGACTAATGACCCGTCTCCTAACTGGACTGTGACCAGAAGATATCAGTGCATTTGAAGCTATGTGCTTTTGTTCACTTCAGATGGAAACACTCCTGGACCCTGATGGTGTTGTGCTTATGGGCTTGAGTAATTAAAGAAGCACCAGGTTTCAGCTAACTCTTATCAGTCATCATCCTCGTTAAAGACTTAAGGTCTTAAAGCCATCACCCAAATACTCTTTACAGATTAGCGAAGCCTTACTTCTGCTTCTTTTCATTAAGACTGGAAGAACCTGTTGGTCTCTTTTTAATTTGCTCTGCTTTCAATGTGTTGTTGAGGACACAAAGCACTGTGCTACCAGATCTTATTAGGATTTTCTTGGATAAAGTGGGTTTGGGTATACATGGTACTGTTTACGTAGCATTTTGAAAAAGCAATATCCCCTAAGGCCTCCAGACCTGCATTACTTTAAATCTCTCTTATGACACCCCCAGAGCTGTGCAGCTCAGGTATTTAAAGTCTTTGTAATCACCAGGTGCAACAAGCCTGAGGATATTGGTGGTCCTTCATGTCAGTGAAGACATGTGAGGAGTGTGTCAGACCACACTGGAGTTCACACTCTTGGTTTTTACAGGTGCCTTTTTAATGGTGAGGGTGGAGAAGGCCATTGGAGGTGCTAACTTATTTAATAGATAGTCTACTACTCCTTGCTTCTTGCCTAAATGTTCTCACCATTGCAAAGTTAATTATGCCATAAGGCAAACACCAGAAACTCTCGAAACACGGCAAACAAAATGGTAGATTTACAGTGGAATCAGTGCCCGATATGTCTATGGGTAATATGGAATTTCCTGAAAAAAATGTCTAATACTGGAATTACAGCTCATAGTTACAATAGATAATTTAGCTCTCCTATTTAAGTTCTCGTATGGCTAACAGTAATAAATGCTGCTCCATATGGCCATTTTATCATTCAAAAAAAAATCACTTCATTTTTCTAGAATATCATAAGTAGAAATGTTTGAAATTATTTTTAATCAAGTAATCAAGTCTCTCTGAGTAATGTTGATATTTCTTATCTGTTTTGGCCAAAACATAGCATTAATGATCAGTTAGAATTTTCGGGTCAAAAATTCAGTGGTTCTTACCTGAAGATCAAAGGTGATGCTTCATTTAAATGAAGTGATGCTGAATTTATGCAGATTACCCTTTGTTAGAGGTGAGAAATTGTGTTTAGAGACATGTAGCCTTAGCCCCTATGTGGAATCATTTATGCTTTGTGTTCCAGCTGTGTTATTGTTCATGCCTAGCTTTAAGGTCATTTTTGAGATTAGCATGTGAGGCCTGACTTGGTATCTTCATGGTATTTTGTAATCACCCCTCGTTTGTCATTCTTTTAATGGACTATTAAGCTCTGACTCCTTGGTTGCAGCATATAGGATGAATGAACCCAACTATTACTGTGATTTGCATGACTGCTTGGTTGATTGGCTGTTACGGAAAGTTTTGACATCATACCAGTTATAAATAAATAAATAAATAATGTTTTCCCCTCTACTCGGAACGTTCAGTGAGTAATTGTTTAAGCAAAGACTCTTCTGCACTGCGTTTCTGTCGTGTATAACTTTGTGTGACACTGTGCTTTTTCCCCACTTTTATAATCTTGTCCAACCACAGGAATTTGGAATTAAGCTTGGCGTCATGCTAGTTTCATTTAATGACCCTAAACGTGCAGCACTTCATTTTGGCAACCACACATGATGTGCTTGTCTCCGTGTTTGCATTTCCAGAGTCCTTGCTCTCTGCTCCTCCTGAGTGGTGCCGAGAGAGAGAGGCTGCTGTGCTGACTCTGGGCTTCTGTGGTCGCCTGTGTGTGGTGAGGTCATTGCAGCAGCAGGGTGTGAATGGGTTTGCATACTGCTCTTTCACTGGTGAAGTGGGGTAGTGCACAGACCAGAGGACGGCCGATGATGTGTTTCCCAGCCAGGATGGTTTACCTTAGTAAAAAAAGCATTGTGCTGTAACTGGATGTGCTTGCCAAGAGATCCCATGGGAAGCAAAACAGGAAGATTATGATGAGGCAGCCAGTGCACTTTTAACAAAGCCAGCCAAAAGGCTTTTTCATTTAATCTCAATCTTTCCTTATGCCCTCATATTTCATGGCTAGTGTGTTCACCCAGTGGAAATGGCATGCAAATATAATGAGTAATAAGTTCCTAGCTGCAGACGACAGATTAGTAGCACATGTGTTCAGCACATTGAACTTTTTGGTTTATTGAACTTGTTGTCTTTCAGGCTCTGGGCTGTTTTTGGGACCAAATAACAAATGGTTTATAGAAGGGCTTGATAAGCATGACATTTTTCCTTGCTATGCCAAATGTCTTGGTTTGTTGGACATCTATCAGGAAATCCTGAAATTAAAGTGTTATTCAAAGAAAGTCATTAAATAACTGCTCTGCCTGATCCACCTGCAGTATTTAATGGACAATCTTGGTCATATGTTCATGTTTATATGGATGACAGTATTTAGTGGTATATGTATAGATATATAGGTTAATCCCTCCCTTTTTTTTTTAAAACCTCATTGTTGATCTGTCTGTGTGCCGCTGTTCAGTTGTGTTCTGTGTTGCACATACGGTCCAGAAGGACGATATTGTGACTTAATGTACACTTGTGTACACAAGACTACATCTCGTTTCTGAAAATGAGATCTCATGTGTGAATGAAGCATGCAGTCTTTAAGCAACATGATGGTCCATTAAAAAGGCTTTAGACTAGCGATGCCTGAGCAGGATCTGCGAACTGTTCTTATGGCTCATGTGCAATCATGGATCTCTGCTGTCTCTCAGGGGCTTACCAGTATCTTCAGGGCCTACGCACACCTGCTACCCAATAAAGCGAGGCCTAGAGAGAATATACCGAAACTGTGCAGCTGCAGAATGGGCTACTACGCTCAATTGTCCTCTGCGGTCATTACCATCATGATGTCATTTTTGCCCCCTAACAGACCCTCGGACCCATTACATTAAACATTTGTATCAGGCTTTTTAATGGTGGGCATCTGTGGGGGTTTGAATATTAGAACTAATCTGAAGGAAGAAGAAAGTGACAGGTGCATGCCCTCACCTCCGTTTGGGGACTAGTGCTCTGCTGTGGTGGCGGTGATGCAGATGGTGGAAGCTCCTTGCATGCCCAGATTGTGCTGCTTGCTGCACAGCTACAGGGTCTCTTGGGGTGGGATCCAGTTACAGTGTGTGTAATGAGGTAATGGGACCTGGGTGCACTCTCAGCCCCTCTCTCTCAGCGTGCTGCTATTGAGCGTCACTGGGGCATTGTTTACAGGCCGAACACACCCTGCTGATAGACAAGCCAGGCCCATAAAATGGCAACCTGGGAGGCTGGACTTTTTGTTAGGATTGGCCATTTTTCCTCAAAGCTTCGCACCATTCTATCTGTACTTGGCGGCAATAAAAGTAACATAAAATGATGTATTAGTTGTGTAAGTTTTATCTATAAGTATTGATAATTGAAAGCGTTTAACTCTTGGGCAAGACCATGCTCATAAAATATGCACTGTAACATACATTAGCACAATAAGAATAACCTTTCAATATTGTCCACCTCCCGTTAATTACAGATTTATTCTAGATTAGTTTTGTTAGAGAATCTACATCCCTTTATTACT
>JBBPDH010000002.1:10754418-10765248 GCA_037974565.1 Clupeocharax schoutedeni | reverse complement strand
GAGTTTGTCTCTGATTAAAATAATCATGCTGCATGATACCAGGAGCCATCTCTGCCCAGGAACTGCCTGGCCAAACACACACAGATAACAAATGAAGTGGTGTAAGCCTTCAAGGACGGTGCGAGAATCTTTTAGAGACAAATCACAGATACATACAGGTTTCAGTTTCTTGCTGCTGTTATTATTCAGAGGTAGTATCATGTGTCCTTCATCAACATATCATTTCAGCATGTAATCATTTCAGTCTACTTCAATAGTTTCTCCCCTTTTAAGGATGTAAAGACCGTTTCAATGTCAAAATACTGAAATATTTTCAAAACATCAATATTTATAGTAACGCTGATACTTTCCTATTCTGAAGGTCTTTTATCTACCATCTGGGGGCATCCTATTAGAATAAAGTAGGAGGAGAGGAGGAGGAACTCATGTGATGTACACAACCATACTCAAATCCTAGGCCTGTTATATAACATTGCTTAAAAATCAAACCCTGGCCAAAGTTAGTTGGTTTTGAAGGGGGTGTGAAGGGCTGTTGATATTGTTATAAGGCTGCCAGGAAATGTGAACCAATTTGTAGTTGTTTAATAGCATTTACTAGTATATTATTTTAACTCTAGAATCAAGCAGTTCAATATACAAAGTGGTATCAATTTTTCAAATTAGAATAAAAAATCTTATCCAGCCTGAAAATCGGTACACCTCTTATCAGCAAAGCCCTTATTTGTTTTACTTGACAACTATGTGAGCAAGGAGCAAAGAGACCTTGCCCCCTTCTTTCCCCCTCATAATTTCACCCCACCCTCAGCCTTTTGCTGTTAACGGACCACAAAGTTCTCTTCTCCCTGTTGGCATGCAGACAGCTGTGTTTTAACATGGGGTCACACACAGGAAATGCCCATGAGTGATGAGGTGGATAGAAGTGCCCAGTTGAGCTCCACATCTGTGAGAGTTTAGCTGCTGGCTGTAATGTTCCCCCATGCCTCAGGCTCAACACACTTCCTGTCCTGTGCTCTCGACTGCTGAGGTGGACTGCAGAAAGCAGGAAAAATCACCACGGTTTCTACAATGTGATTTCTCCTTATTGCCATTGTGCATTTTAGAGTCCTCTTCTTGTGATACTATAATCTCGTAATAAACTCAAGTTCTGTAAAGGTTTAAATATTGTTGTCTAAAGACACTGCATGGGGGACAAGCTGCTAAGTCTTTGTAGGTTCACTACGTTCCACACGCACGAAAGCACAGATCCCTAAATGTGTTCCAGCTATGATCTGAAAGCCTTTATTATCCTTTTTCAGGCTAAGACTTTATATATTGTAATCATCCTAAAAGCCATGTTAAAATAGGTGTGAAATTGTTTGATGCATACTTAAATTACCCCCTCCCCCCCCATATGTGCTTCCATTAATCTGTGCATATTTTTTATTAAAGGAAAATGACAGGATGTGTCTCATATGATATATATATATATATACACACATATATATTCTTTTAGGGCGCAGGGGGGAAAATGTGCAAATGTACAAATTCACCACTCTTTAGCACTAACTCAATGTCTGTTCTCCCCTTTTACAGCCTTTGGAAATGCCAAAACTGTGAGGAATGATAACTCCTCTCGATTTGTGAGTATCTGTTTTCTGGCAGAGCCCTCTATGGTTGCTTTGATCATGCCGTTGAATGTGTTTGCTTAAGATTAAATCCTTGCAGACCTTTGATCCTGGTATGATGGCAAAAGCAGTTAAGGACAAATGGGACTGACTCTTTGTGGTCCCTCCCCCTCAACAGCCTTCTGACTCTATTTCTTTCTACATGGTTCGTTCTTTGTGCTCCCTAATATTTTTCATTGGGGGAAAATCCTCACTGGAAGTCCAGAATCATAAAGACAGGGGTCATCACTCTTTTTTTGTGTGTGTTCTGCTACCTGTTGACCAACATCTGGACGTGTTTGGCCCTGCTGTTCTTGACACAGCAGCGACAGAGCAATTACGGTTACAGCACAAAGCAGGGCTCAAATGAAATCCTAGTTGTTACCTCCCTGGCAACTACATCCAGATGTGCGTGTGTGTACCTCTGCCAGGAGGCCTGCGTTCAGGAAGTGAGTCTGTAGGCACTTCTCTCCCATTTCCATCCTTTTTGTTCCTCATGAACACAGGCTTCCACAGTACTGCCCAGAACAACTTGCGTGAGGAACGATTACTATAAATGTAAACTGGTGTGTATTAGTCATTATTATACTGTCTTAGCTGTGCAGTGTATCATTTTTGAATCATTATTGCATTACTCACTCAGAAGAACTGCACTTTTCAGGGTGCCTATTTTCTCACCGTAGTACTACCCTCAAGAGTACCTATTGAGGTGCTGCCTAAAACATAGAAGGCAATAGAATATAGTACAGTTTCTGCCTTGCATGGGGTCCATATAGCTTTTGTGTACTCCAAACTTTGTATTTTCTATTTAAATTAGTTCAAAATAGGGAAAAGTACAAATATGCACCCTTCCCTTGGGTACACAGTTGGATTTTAAATACCATGTGGTACTTTCTTTAGAAGTCTACCTTTACAGTACCCTGTTGTCTAATAATGTGTTATCTTTCAAATGCTGATATCATGAATGGCTGCAGTTATGCAAATTTTTTTTAATTGATTGTGATTGAAGCATAATTAATTTCTGATTAGTGAAGCCCATCTTTAGCCATCTCCTTTCAAGTCACCACTATAATTTATTATTATATATATATATATCTATATATATATTGTAATCACAGTATGTGGATATGCAGTTTATCTTTACTGTGTCTGGGAGCACGTGGGTGGAAATGTGATAAGAGGCCTCAGGTACATGCCTTTGGCCACTAGCTCTACTGCCATTGACTGTTGGGCAACTATCACTAGATAAAGGCGCGTATGTTGACCAGGGGTCAGAGCAGAGAACATTGTGCTACTTGTGCAGCCCAGAAGAACTGTTTCTGGGGATGTGCATTACATAATGGATCGCCACTGTTAGGAGAAGACTGTCGCAATAATGATTCATCCTTAAATGATTTTGCATATCCATGTCTAAGACATTACTTAAAAATGAATTAAAAGGAATGCTGGAATATTGAGTGTTTTGTAGCAGTGTTTTGGCTCATGCATGTACATGCTATGATGGCATGTACATGTATGTAGAAGGCCATTTAGGATTGAGGAAAAAATGGACTCTTATGAGGAACCTTGCCCCAGATGGGTAGGAATAGTACAGGAGTGTTCTCACGCTCACTGTGTTTTTAGAGGAGTGGGGGCTGCTGGCTGTTTTAGATTCTTGCTTGATGTCATCGCATGTATCCAATTAAGCCTGAACCGAAAGGCGCTGTGTTCTGCACAAAAACTGCACAAGCCTACTAGAAAATGGATCTGTCTCTACAGTGTGTTAACACCTAGAGGGTCGAAATTTTGCATTTGCTCCGTTTTCGCTGCCGTGGGGTCACTGAACAGCAATTAGGAACTGCTGTCGGATCTTTAAATCTCTTTCCAACTCGCACTCTAATGTGTCATCTCATCTCTAGCACCCTGAAAAAAAACGTTGATCTGTTACTTCCCTTGGCCAGGGAGAAGTTTTGTTGAATTTGGCTGCAGCTTGGTGGTAGCTTTGAAGCGTTGCTGAGTGAAAAAATAACCCCAGAGACAGGGGGCTTACAGAGGGTTTTTTTTTTGCAATTTTGACATAAAGAAAGGTTTCTTTCACCTTTTCACAGAAAAAGCAGCTTTTCCTTCATGGTAGTACATTACTTCATTACAAATCTGTGTGTGATTGGCAGAACTTTTTATGAACACGCTTAAAGAGAAAGCATTTATTTTTCCTGCTTTTTCATACAAGGCTCATGTTACAGCCAGTTGTACAGCAATTGCTACCTCTGAGCCTTGTATGCCGTCCTTCCATTAAAAGCCACAGTAGAGGCATGTGGTTCTGCCAAATGCAACTAAGCCAGTATTAAGGCCTTGGTGCAATCTCATCACTGGGGGTGGAACACCCTGTTCCTTCATATGTTGTTTTGACTGTTGATTTAAAAAAAAACGAAAGAAAGAAGAAGCAGTCTGTTGCAAAAAAAATTCCCCAACTTTTCCCCAGTAATTACTCATTAATTTATAGTGTCTATTCTTTATTGATGTGAGCTGATTATTTCTTCTCTCTATACAGGGGAAGTACATGGACATAGAGTTTGACTTCAAAGGCGACCCATTGGGTGGGGTCATCAGTAACTGTGAGTATAATTACAAGATCGATATTGGGCCAGCCCATTGAGCTGTATTTTTTTTTATATAGATACTTAACATCTTTTTATAGTCATTTCTCCACAAGCTCTTCAGATCCAGCTGTGTGGTCATAGGGATGGTTTCAGGAAACTGTGGTTGAGCTCTGCCCAGCGCAAACCACCCTGTGTGCATCCTCCGCCTTCAGCTAAGCAAGAGGGTTAGGACAGTCACACAAATCTGGGCTGTGCTGCAAAGAACTCTACTTCAGTTTAGTCTTTCTGTGCTTTTCTATAAGCATCTGGATTCATTGGATTAATTTGGATCCAAATAATGCAGGAAAGTCTTTAACCAAGTCCCATCAAAAGTACACAAATCCTTTTAAATATAGCCTGTTGCACGGCATATCACAATTACAGTATGTAGAATTCTGAATGCAATATTTTGGTTTGTCCTTATTGCACAGTTTTTATATGTTTATGTGCATGTGTGTACAAGTGATCGGAGGAGAGGTATCATGACCTTAAAAAGTGGATGTTCATAGATTCCATTTGATTCATCTTTGTGGTCACAGAGATGGTTTCAGGAAAAACGAGTGGAGCTCTACCCCAATGTCCTGCTTGAGTTGCAATGCAGAAAAGGTCAGGACTGTTGCATTAATGCAAAGTGTGTTGGAAATAGTCATGTCTCAGTTTAGTCTGTCTTCTTCACACCTTTAAATCTTCCTTTCAGTCGTACCTGCCAAACAGACAGAGCTGTGTTTATATACCCTGATTTGTTGTGGTCTGCAGACACTGTTGACAGGTTTAGCTTATTTACGTAGTAGATGGCTTATAATCTATATTGTGGTAAAGTGTGTATTAGGGTCAAAGAGTGGTGGAGTTGTTGATTATTTAGCTTTCCATCATCGATGCGAGGCCTAGAGAGAGAGAGTAAGATCGATATTGCACTGTTTGTGTGTTTCCAGTGAAAGTTCAGGGGCACACTGCTTAGCAAAACAGCTTTTCTCTCTCACTCTTTCACTCTCTACTCTCAATTTGTCTGTCTCTCTCTGTCTCTCTTTCTTGCGCTCTCTCTCTCTCTTTCTTTCTCTCTCTCTCGCCCTTGCTCTCTCGCTCTCTCTTGCTTGCTCACTCTCTTGCTTTACATACAGAAGAGAGGTTACTGATGTCTTCCTGCTGGAAGTACTGGGATTTTTTCTTCCTAATAATTCAGTCCAACTGTCTGCACTTACCAAATTTAGTGTATCTTGTTTTTAGTTACCACTTTTCACAGTAGCAAATTTTGTCAGTTCTTTTTATTAGAAATTGCTTATTAGAAATTTTATTAGAAAATGGTTTGTCAGACAGACCTCCAGGTTCAGAGGTATGCTGTAGATTATCATGAGGCCTGAGGGGTTTCCTCCAAAGTCAGAATCAATAAAGGCCCCTGCTCTGTAGTTTTGCCCCCGAGCCGACCCATTCCACATAAGTTTGTGTGTTGTCGCGAGCCATGTTTCATTTGATCAGAGTGAAAAATGCAGACAAGAGGGGAAAAAACCAAGAACAAATACATCTGGTCTCATGGGGTGGGGGCAGGGGGCCTTACAAGACAGCATGACAGCAAAACCTAAGCTCTTGAACTTATTGAACTGCAAAAAAAAAGTAATTTTCTTTAAGTGTCATTAATATGCATTTCCATAAGTTCTGAAAGTTACAGAAGCTTTCAAGTGTGTGTCTGCAAAATCGGCTACAAACAAGATTTGCAAAAGTGTACAAAAGGTGAAAGTTCAGAGAGGACTCGGGAAGAGCGTGCTTCTGAACTTTCCTCGGTTTCATCCTGCCTCTGCCCCTTCTCCCTTGAATTACACTACATGTATAAGAAGATTGGGAGGAATACTGTATCTTAAACAGTAAGCCAGTGAGAAGGAGCGAGGGAAGGAGTGTAAAGTTAAACTGAAATGGCCCATATTGAGTTTTGCATTGCAGTTTGGCAAATTACCCCTTTAATAGCTTCTTGCAGCATTAATGAGTTCTTGGACTTGAAGCACTGAATCACTCCTGTGACTGGCATGGGTTAAAGTGAGCAAATACCTTCCTTCTAACCACTAGCCTTTAGGGCCTGTGTTGTTACCACCTTTCCTTTGGTGCTATGGGAGTCTCTAAAGTACCCAGGTAAAGAAAGATCCAGATGAATGGAATAAGTGAATCTAGTTTTGAAATAAAATGTATTGGAAATGCTTTTTGCAACGTCTTTACAGTAACACATCTGAAGATGTTCTGCTTCTGGAGGTTTTTATGACTTTTATGCTGCTGTAATAATACAGTTAGCATGAGGCATTCCACCTATCCTCCCAGATGAATCCCTTCTGTGAAACTTCCGCTTCCTGCTCAAGCACAATGGACAAAGAGAGGCTCAATACACTACAATCACCTTGGATACTCAAATATTTGGCCTACCATAAACAGGCAAACTTCAGACTTTTCACCTTTGAAATGATCTGTAGTATGCATTCCTCTCCTGGCTTGGCCAGGGCTTGAGAATGGCAGAACACTGTGTAGCCCAACAAAAACAACTTAAGAAGTACCAGCCCTGGTCTACACCTGATCAGCCCGTCATCTCATTCTTAAACCGCTCCTATGATTTAATGGGTGTGTTAGAGCAGGTGAAAAAAGGAGTGAGCTATCCATAATGTTATGATGCTGATCTTCCTTTAGATCTTCTGGAGAAGTCCCGTGTTGTGAAGCAGCCAAGAGGAGAGAGGAACTTTCATGTCTTTTACCAGCTGTTGTCCGGAGCCTCGGAAGACACACTCAGTAAGGGACTGCACACACATACACAATGTGCCCATATATCGGTGACACACAGCTCTAAATGAAACACATGCAGAGATTTATTTCCTTTTTAAATGAAAGGGAAGCCCCATGGCACCTAAACCAAAAGTCTACCATTCTCCCATGCTTTATTTGTACTTCACTGGACCATGGCCATTGTTTGACATGCTTAATGTAAGGGAACAATGGAATAGGCTTTAATTTCAGACCTCAAAAAGGGTGCGCTAAGCTGTAGGCAATGGGACCAGTAACCCTATCCAACCATAAAGGTGCTTGTGGGCTACCTAATCCCCAGCTGATCCACAGCTGAATGGAGCTCGTATGTGTCACCCAAGTGGAAATTTTCTGAGTTAGTGCATAGAATGTATGGCTCAGGCTGCCTTTGTAACTCACTCTACCATTTGCTTTCTTTATTCAGAAAAACTGAAGTTGGACCGGGACTTCAGCAAATACAATTATCTAAGTCTTGATTCAGCCACAGTCAACGGACTTGATGATGCAGCAAACTTCAGAACAGTCCGGGTGAGTTTAACCCATTAAATATCACACACACACACATACACACACACACACACACACACACACACAAAATAGTAGTTGCGTATTTACGTTGAGTGTGTGTGTGTGTGTGTCTGTGTTTGCTTGTATGTGTATATACAGCAATTAGCCACAAAATTGTAGCCACTAACAGGTGAAATGAATAGTACTGATCATCCTGTTAAAAGCTAGGAGGTAATGTGACGCTCTGGACAGTGTTCTGCTGGGAAACCTTGGGTCCTGGGATTCTTGTGGATAGTAAATTGACAAGTACGACCTGGTAGTGGTCTCTTTCAGCAGCATAATATACTCCGTCACACTGCAAAAGCTGTTCAGGAATGATTTTAGGAACCTGACAAAGAGTTCAAACTGTTCCTCAGAAGTGTGTGTGTGTGTGTGTGCGTGCGTGTGTGCGTGCATGTGTGTGTGTGTGTAATGCTCATTGCTTCCTCATAGCTTCACACAGTCACCCCATCCGTAGTTTAACTCAGACTTTTATCACCTCTACAAGATAAGATGTGAAGTAAGCCTCTTATCTCTAATTAACTGGTTGTAATTGTGTGATTGGATCAGATCAGCCCTTGCTCATGCTCCCTAAGAGATGAAGTTTGACTCTTCAGAGTAGCTGCATGCAGTGTGTGTTATGCCTCACAAGCGCAACCCAGGTCATTTACCTACATGCGGTTGGTGGGAAACCATCCTTTGCTCCCATGCTAGCGTGTATATTCTCACTGCAGAGAAAATAAACAGCATGATGTGATGTCTTATCTTGATTTGACTGTATTTTCTACATAGTTGTGATTTGTTGTGGGCATGATCATGTGTCTAGATGATGTCTGTGTCTAGACTCATTTAAATGCAGTACCACAGCGGACAATGGCGTGCAGTTCTCCTGAATAATAGCTGTAAGCCAAGCTCTGTTCTGTGTTTAGAAAACCATAGCTCAGCTAGTCCGGGCCTCTGGCTCTGTCTCTACCCACTGCAATCGCATCCAAATAATTTGGAAATATTCATCCATTGTGCTTTGTTCAGTCTGGTGCACTTTCTAGAATTATTCCCGAGTCGTGTTTTTGTCTAACTTTCTGTCAATATTGCAAAACAATCTTGCTGTTAGTTAAAGGAGCAGGTATAAAAAAGCATGGAGAGCAATCACACTCTGAAGACCCCTGTCTTGCTACACATTCCTATGTGCTTACAAGACATGCAAAAAACCAGACTGTATTTATTTAAGGATTATTCCATGATAAGTCATGGAATCTAAGTACCTGGTTGGTTAAACTAAAGGAGCAGAAGATATGTTGTCTCTGTATTCAAAGCAAATCAGATTCACAAATATGGCTTAAGAAAAACATCCTAAATCTTTTGCTTAATTCCTAAGAAAAACAAACTTTAATTATTCTTTAAAAACTTTCTTTTTTTTAAAAATCTTTCTTAACCTTTTCTCTTATTTTTTTCTTAATAAGACACTTAATAATTAATAAGGCAAGGCACTAAGACAATAAGTTCTAAAACACACTTAAGTGTAATATTTAAAAAAAGAACAAGAAGGATTTTTTTAATATATATTTTTTTTAAATATATTTTTTATATTTTTAAATATAT
This sequence comes from Clupeocharax schoutedeni, assembly GCA_037974565.1. NCBI lineage: Eukaryota > Metazoa > Chordata > Actinopteri > Characiformes > Alestidae > Clupeocharax > Clupeocharax schoutedeni. The sequence continues at coordinate 10,756,070 of JBBPDH010000002.1, read as the reverse complement.
GATGATGTTTATGCTGTAAAATGTAATATCAGTAGGCAACAGACAGTAGGCAAAAGCTTTAGAGGAGATCTCACTCTTGACTATCTTGACTCTTAAATTTACCGTCTTAAAGAAAATGAACCACATCAAACAATAAGTACATAATGTCATCAGGTTTATAAAAGAAAGAAAAGGTATAAAACCTCAGATACACCACCGATTCTTTTCTAAACTTCTGCCTTAGACATATCTCATTTTCAAAGCCATCTGAAGCTCTCCTCAGAACTGTTCCTTTGTTGTCCTGGGAGGTTTGCTAGGTCAGCCTGCAACCACAGAGTTTATTAAGACCATCTTGCATTGCAGTTTCTCATAAACTACCCACGGGCACCATAGCTATCATCTCTAGGGTCTGCTGTGCAACAGCTTCTGCCATCGTATTTAGAAAGAGCATTTTCAGAGCTGTACTGACTAGAGAACTTTCCGTTCTGTTGCTCAGAATGCCATGCAGATTGTGGGCTTCATGGAGGATGAGGTGCAGTCTGTGCTGGAGCTGGTGGCCGCCGTGCTCAAACTGGGCAACATAGAGTTCAAGCCCGAGTCGCGTGTTAATGGCTTCGACGAGAGCCGGGTCAAAGACAAGAATGGTGAGTGTGTTTTTTCTGCAATTTATAGGTGAGCTCATTCATTTACCCTTTTGTTGGTGCATAGGCACTAATAAGATATGACACACTCTTGCTGTAAAATTTAGCAGAAAAGGGCAGACATGGTCTGGAGAAACGATCAATATTATATTTGCTGATAAATATTAGATTTGCTTGAAGAGGGAAATCATGAAATATAAATGCAAAATATCTGACACTATGTCTCATACATGTCAGTATCTTTTAGTGCACCTGATTGAACTCTACTGCCATCTGTTGATATTTGTGCTGAACTTTACTGAAGAAATGTAAACCGTGCAAGACTTTTGCAGCTTGGCGAATGTGTCATGGAAAATCTGGCTATCTTTGTCCCTGCATGCCACTCAAAACAAACGTGAACTTATGTTAACACTATATCTATGTAGTTAATGGTAATGATGGCATTTGTAAGGAATGTTATCCATCCTCAGTCACTTAAGAATTTGTTGTTCTTCCAAAATGTTTTTTTGGTAGTTTCCTGCATAGAGTGCAGCTGCCAGTACAGACTAAACACTGCAATGTGTGTCAACACTTGGACTTCTGGTGGTCCTACACTTGGACTTCTGGTGGTTTACTAGGAACGGTTTGATTTGCACATGGGCCTTAAGCCTGTGAACATTAATGTGTTTTCCTCAGCCCTTTTAGCACAGCTGCTTTAGGCAAGTCTGAGGCAGGCTGCAGTAGTATTTGGATGCTAGCAGTGGGAGGGGGGTATGGGGGAGGGGGCCTGGTCAGGGCAGATCCTTTAAAAACCCAGCAGAGGTACACTTAAGTGGTGTCTGGCTTAACCTTCCCTGAAGGGTTCAAAGGCAGAAATCTCACCTTATAGGCACTCGTTTGTGATTGGCCATACATTTAGCTTTAATTGCTCTATAAAGTCTTAAGACGAGCAGAATATAAAAGTTCTGATTTCTGAGCCACATTGTGCTCAGTGTTAAATCAAGTAATTGTTCAAGATTTTGAATACATTTTAAGATTGTAAGTTTTCGTACT
>JBBPDH010000002.1:10727880-10738935 GCA_037974565.1 Clupeocharax schoutedeni | reverse complement strand
TTTCAATGGAAAATGTCTATTCCCAGCACTACATAATCTAGGACTAGGCTTAATCCCTGTCTGTGAAACCAGCCCTAGGAGTTTAAAGATGCTTTATTCAAATGATTGACTACGAGGTGTTTTTTTTTTTGTTTTTTTTGCTCAACAGTGTTGGTCAGCCTTTCAAAGGAGATTATCTGGAGATTAACAAAAACCCAAAGTACCAAAAGCTGAACAGTGTGATGGATGAAAAGGTGCTTCTAGCAGATGTGGTCAATAAAATTAACAGAGCCAATGGCAAGGTGAGCACTGCAAAGAACCGCGAGGTCTCTTTTAGAATGACTTAATATATACATGAAGTTACGCACAAAACCTTTCATTGCTGGTTGAATTTTTAGGGAGCATCCAGAATCTTCCTGCTCACCAAGAAAAACTTTGTTCTGGCGGATCAGAAGAATGGACAAGTAAAGGCCAGCGTACCGCTGCCTGATCTCAAGAGTGTCTCCGTCAGCACGCAGAATGATGGTTTCTTTGCCCTCAAACTCAAAGAGGCAAGCCCCTGACTAACCATTCTGTCTCACAAAGGCTGGGACACAAAGCTATTTTGTTTCATTGCTGAAACCCAAGTAAACACTAAGCAGACCAGAAGGCACTGTTTAGTTTTGCTGACATTCAGAACAATCATACATTTTAAAGTCCTCTCAGCTTGACCAGAGCTGTTGTCTTACTGTTCATACTCTAACACTCTTTCTGCAGGGAACCCCGTCAGCTGCCAAAGGGGACTTCTTGCTGAGCAGCGATCGTTTAATAGAGATCATCACCAAACTTAACCGCACAGGAGCAGCTTCAGCTGAGAGGGAACCAATCAGTATTGACATCTCGGATGAGTAGGTGTCTGCCACCCCAGCTTTTTTTTTCATCTGTTATATAAAAAAGGCAGAACATAATTGTGATTTTGCATTCTTCTTCTCTTGCAGATTCCTTGTACAGTTCAAACAGGACAAGGTGTGCATCAAATTCATTCAGGCGGGGCCAAAGAATGGCAACAGCGTTGCCTGCAAGCGTAAAAATAACCGGCTTCTGGAGGTGTCTGTTCCTTCACCATAGAGACCAATCGTCTTCACTCCCCACTGGGGTGCCATTTCTGAGACTCTTCAACATCAGACCCAAACTTCACCCTAGTCCCAAAGTCACTGTGCGATTATAATGTTCTTATCATTGCCATAATTTTTTTGGTCCTGTCAAAATCAACGCATAATTAAGATCCCAAAAACTACATTCATAGGTTATTTTGGCATCTAAAAGAAGACCCCAACTTGGACGAGTGTATTAATCAGTAACCCATGCTTACTTCTCAGTCTTGGGGCGCAGAAGAATTCCAGTTTAATCAAGATGTGGTAATGTGGTAAAATGTGGTAAAGTGGTCAGTAGTAATGTTATTATAACAACAGGTGCTTGATGACACTGGCAGGAACTTGTGCTTAACCCTTTGGCAGAAGAGACACTGTGCTTTTGTCAAGCAGCAGAGTAGAAGCCGATCTGGACCAAGTTAATAGGCATTGTGTGTGGGTTTCTGGGTGGTTGAGACAAAAATGGCTAGAGAATTTTATGTTCAGCTTCTGAGTTTGTGCTGGAATGCTAGAAACTGAGATTGCACTTTCCCCCCCACAAGGGCCTGGTTAAGTTGATTTGTCTTACAGTTTATTTTTTTGTCTTTCCTCCACTTTATGATTCTCTAGCAACACCATCTTTTGGTTCAATCAAAATCGTCTCACCAAAGTGTGCCAAAAGATGTGACATAAATTAATGTCTGGATTTGTTATTAGCTGTTTGTTTTAATAGATATTATGTCAAGCTATAATAATAATACTATTATTAATAACAGGGCAAACCAAACATTTAATCTCTACAGCATAAAGAAAATGCCAAGAAAAATACAAGTCTGAGACTTGCTTTTAAAAATGATCAAAAAGTATATCTTCACAGTAGAAGTCATTTTGTACACTACAAACCACATATGAGCACTAAAACCGACTGGCTGCATTTCAGAAAACCATATTTCACGTCTCAGAGGTTTTGAGTGTTACTGGAACTGGTATGGTACACAGGACAACACGGTTCCACTATATTTCCCCCTCATGCTGGGTGGCATTCTCAGGTGTCTCTATGGTGGTTGTCACGATTGGTGAGTTCAATGCTTTGCATTCTGAAGCCTTCTCAATGGAAAGAAAGCGACTGCTGTCAGAGAACAAAGCTCTCAGATAGAGCAAACTGCAGCTCCAGGAATCAACACAGAGAGGACAACCTGTGCACAGGAGACTGAACTCTTTTCCCAAACAGCTGCAGAATGGGGATGTCCCATAATGCCCAGTTACTCCTGCACCACCGCCTGTACATAAGCCAGGCCCTAGAATGTGCGTGGACTGGGTGTAAGAGGTTGATAGTAGATGTTGATTCTTATTTACTGTGTAGAGGCAATAGAACTCTAAGCTTTTTCACCTTTTTGTATATGTGTTGTATTACTTTAGCTGGCCCACACTGGCTAAAAGTGTTTTGGGTTTGGGTTTTTTTTTCTCCATGGTGTATCTAGATGCTTCTCTGTGCACTGCACTACGCATTCAAATGAAAAGAATACAGATACAGCATTACAACTCTGTCTCCAAATGTCATGTACTCACAAGACCGAACCCACAGGGGAGTCTTTTCTGCTTAAGCCTTTATCGCTGATCCAGAAAGCCAAATCATTGTTTTTAAATATATTTATCATATGTCTATATTCTCTATATGTCTTAGGAGACTTATTGTACTGCTGCATTTGTTCGTAATAAGGTCTTGTCTGAGATTCTGAAGACAGCCCCTGGGAGAAGATCTGACTGCGGTTCTCTGCTTCTACAGGTGTTTTACACAAACTTTTAAAGTGTTTTTGTAATTGCACAATAAAAAACAAGTAGTTTAATTTAGGTTAAAGGGTTATTGTTGCCTCCTGTTAGGGAAGCACTGCTTACTTTTTTGCTTCTTGATTGTGTACAGTTTCAGTCTACAATGCAGTATGCTATGAATAATCCTTTTTTCTCCTTTTCTCCGTCAGTAGTTAAAGAAAGGAACTGTTGAATGCATTTTGTGTGCCTCAATGTACCTTGGTCTGACGACAAGGAACGTAGATGTGTTTCAGTAAATGCTAATTGTAACATGTTTCTTTCTTCTTTTTTTTTAAATTAAAGCAAGAAATAAATATATTTGGCAAATCAGTGTGCTTTAGATCAGTGTTTTGTCAAGTGTAGAGGGTCACCATGAACATTTACAAAAACATCAAAGTGGAAACACTGAAGATTTCATTTTCATATGAACAATATCATCCATGAGCTAAACAAGGTAGCAGGTGGTTTGATGGGTAGGGTCTTGTCCCTGCAATCAGAAAGGCTATGGGTTTGAATCCCAGGACTGTTAGTAGCACCACTGAAATACCCTTGAGCAAGGTACGGTCCCCTACACGGCTCCCTGGATGCCGTGTTTGTGGCTGCCTGCTGTTTCAGTTGGGTGAATGGATTAAATGCACAAATATACTGTGAAATGTACATGACTAAGGGGTCACTTCTACATTACTTGATTGTTTCTAAAGGTTTGTGAATGGGTATGAGTGATCATATAAAGTCATTCTGACTTCTTTAATATGAAACGGGATGGACAGTAGCATTTCTTACCAACTTTGTACATCCTCAAGGCCAAGGACAACGCAGGGCAGTAAAACCTTGTCTATGAGTCCCTTAAACCAGATGTTTTCCATCACATCTGGCGAGTTGTCCCGGGTTAAATTCCGCGGCTTGAGGAGGCTGCTGGAGGCAGGTCCCCGAGGAGCAGGCCTTGACAGATTGTGCATGCTGAATTTAAAAATAGCACCCAATTACAGCGCTACCCTCACCAAGTTCCCACCATCCTGCAGTCTGGGAAAGTAGGAGAGGCCAAACCTCCTGCAGGGTCCAGGCCAGCCCTAAAGGGGAGGAATAGAGGAAGGCACACCCAACTGGATGTAAATCCAAAACTTGCAGCTGCTAGGAAAGCTCACAGTCTATTTGTGTCATCTGATAATGAAAGCCTGTGATTCTGAGCTGAGTGTGATGCACGAATATGAATATACTCACACTGTGTGAATATTTAGAGTTTGTCAACTTTGGAGTGACCCTTTTGTTCTGAAGGGTCACAAATGCTGATTGACTTGTCTTGCTTCGAATAGTCAGTCGCATGGCGCCACCTTGTGACTGTTTTGAACGACTTTAGAAGTATTTTTTTTATTCCGTTGGTTTCAACATGGCAACCCGATGGGGGATATGCAGTGCCGGGAAATTCAGTCACGACTTTGTCGTGGCCCTAAAGACCCTGTCACCGGAGGACCACCAGGTATGTAAACGTGTGAGGGGACTAGTGTGTCTGTTGCACTGAGTGTTATTTTAAGTGATGTGTTATAAGTCCCTAATCATGTACTTCCTTGATATAAGCTGCAGATCCCAGGAAATCAAGTTGAGTGCAAGTACAGACCGCTAGCCACCCCTTCCCCCCAAATTACTGACAAACTATATAAATATAAAACAAAATATATAAAATATCTGTGTTCAGTACAACATGCAGCAGTAGATAAAAGTATGTAACCATGATAAATTAATATATCATAATATTTGTTACCTAAGCTCAACAGAGAAATGCTTGGCAACCAGTACCATACACTAGTCGACTGACTAAAGTTGAATATTCAAATTCGGTGACCAGGGGGAACTGAAACAGTCACAGGATAGAAATGACTCAAATATGTTTAAAAATATAATTCCGGAAAGTTTATTATCTACTACTGCTTTGTCTACCCTATTCCTACTGAGTGTGTGTTATTTCCACAAAAAGTGTGTAAATGACTTTCCACCTTTGCACTTTACACATTGCTCTTTCATGATGCACATGCAGCAACACGCATAAAAGAAATCTACGTCACATTTGTATTTGAGTACTGTCTCACAGCTGCTGCGTTGTATACATTGTCCATATAGTTTAGCGGGGCCAGTTGGTGGCCTTGTCGTTAAGGAGCTGCCCCAGCAATCAGAAGATCGAGGGTTTGAATCCCATTGCTCTCAGTGGCACCACTGATGTACCCTTGAGCAAGGTACCATCCCCTCTCACTGTTCCCCAGGTGTTACGTTCTTGGCTGCCTGGTGATTAACTTGGGTGAACTGGTTAAATGAAGTGGGGAAAATGCTGTTCATACTGTGTGGTGTGTTCATGTATGACAAATGGACACTTTACATTTATATTAATAGTGAACCCCTGCTTATCATTTGCACATCTAAAGCACACACAATTGCATTCCAGTATTCTGGTAGTTCCCAGTGCAGATGAAACAGTTAACAAGACCCTTTGTTCTTGAGAGTTTATATTACTCATTTATTTATAGATATATCCTATTTGTGTTTCCAATGTGTCTTTCTACTCTGTAAAATCTGGAGTCATGCTGTCTCACCTCACCGTATACATGTATATAACTGAGCTGACAAAGTTCACTTTTACTTTGACAATGACAAGTACCTGCTAGCAGTTCTGGAGCTGTTTAGTGGGCTAAGAGGCTAAATGATGCATCACTTTGTGTCCAGGTTTGTGCAGTGGCAGCCCGCAAACTGAGACTGGCACAGGACTTCGCCCAATTGCATGGCATCCCCAAAGCCTATGGGAGTTATGAAGAACTGGCAAATGACCCAGCAATAGGTACTTTCTAATGTGGGTTTCAGTTCAGCCTCTATTTGGCATCTTTAGCCTAAAGCGCATTATCTAAGTGAGGAATCTCATCAAGTGTTGCATACACAGAAAGTAGTTTAATGTCAGTAAACCAAAATATTTTAGACATTTTCTCAGCATGTCTGTGTGTGAATTATAAACACCGCCTACTCGGAATCCTGAGAGAGGATTAATCAATTTCTCTCAGGCACAAATTGTATCGCAATACTGCCATCTAAGGCACTGACTTAGACAGCATGGGCAGCAAGTCTCTGAGACAGTTGCCTTCAGTTTTGGCCTTAGACCATCTATCTCTACTTAAACCGGACAGGCATAAATAACATGGAACTCAAAATGGAACTGAGTGATAAATATTTACATCATATTGTGTCTTGCATGTTCAGCTGTGTTCCATTACAGTGGCTCTTTTAATGAAATCTATGAACTCTGCAGATGTGGTGTATGTCGGTACCATCCATCCTCACCATTTGAGAGTGGGTCGGCTATTCATGAACTCTGTGAAAAATGCACTAATTGAAAAACCACTTGCTATGAATGCAGAAGAAGTAAAGGAGCTTGTGGCCACTGCCAAGAAAATTAAAGTATTTTTGATGGAGGTGAGTTATCATGATTGCTAGGTCACTGTGGCTGGTGTGGTAGACTACCAGAGCAAGCTTTCCTGTTTCTGCAGGCGCTGTGGACACGTTTCTTTCTCGTATCTGTGGAGGTCAGGGAGCTGCTTGGTCAGAATGATGTTGGTGAGGTGAAGATGGTGAGGGCAGACCTTGGTGCCCCACTCACTCACATCCCTCGGCTGGTTGAGAAAGAGCTAGGAGGCGGGGCGCTCCTAGACATTGGTGTCTACTGTCTGCAGTTTGTGCTGATGGTGTACGGTGGAGAACGGCCTGAGTCTATCCAAATCACCGGATACAACCTGGAAACAGGTAATTTTCTAAATTGAAGAATAGTTTTGAGTTTAGAAGTTATTAAAGAAACAAGGATGACATGAATGTAGTTGTTTCTGATAGATAATCAAGACTGCAGCTTATTTGAGGATCCTGGATGTGGGTTATGTTCTGTGCATGTCATGCAACACACTAATGAAGCCATGTAAGCAAAGTTGCCCTTTATTTTCAGGTGTTGATGGACACATGGTTATTGTGCTGAAATTCTCACGAAACAGAATGGCTGTCTACACATGTTCCATATCCATGATGCTCTTGAACGATGCTGTGATAATTGGCACCAAGGGCATGGTGAAGGTGTGTATGCTTTACATCCATTCATTTTCACTGAATAATGCTATATAATAATACTATTCTTATTTGCAACAGATATACATGAAGTCTTCCATTGTATCTCATATGCTGTCCTAAAGTATTCAGATACCTCCTCTGTAGAGGATTTGGCTACTTCAGGGTAACTCATTTATGACACAGCTGTTCAGTGTTCAGCACAGATGTATGGTCTTCATAGAAAAGCATTGTCAGTTGAATAGGACTACTGAAGTGTCCATAACCAGCTAAAGGGGTATAAAGTCCCTCAGCAGAGGAGAGTAGAGCAGTAAAATGTAATTTCTTGGTAAATGTAATTTTCTTGTAATTTCATTCATTACTTTTAGTATAAGCTTCAGTAGTGTTTGTGATTCAGAAGTAGTGATTCGCCACCTGCATCTGGTTTGACTAATGCTCTTACAGCTAAATATACAAATTAATTATTAAAATGTTGACAAGAAACATCACTTAAACAGATTTCTTTGGGACTCATTAAAAAGGTGCCACAAAGTTTACTTTGAGCAGTGTCAAAGAAGAACCACTTAAAATTCTCCTAATTGTGGGGTCCATGGACTTCCAGGGATCTGCAGTGTATATCAAGGACGTTCCTGATTAGGGACTTAAAACACATCACATGTGTCACTTTTTTCTAAGCTAGCAGTCTAACTATGACATGAGTTCTGTGCTTATTAATGGAAAACACTTCAGTTAGGAGGGGACAGGGTGGAAATAATTTCTTTTGTATGATAAATAATAAGCATTATACTATTTCATTTTTTTACTGATAAAATGGTACCGTAAACAGTTTCAGGAGTGCCACATTTGAAACTACCCTTTGAGTGCAGTGATTTTATTCAACACTGCACTATATTCGGTTAAACATGTCTAATTATGCTTAGACTAGCATGTATGACACAATTGATCATGGTAAACATACAATATCCCAACAGTTGCAAATATTAAATACTAAAAAATACTGCATATAACCACAGGCACAAATAAAACAGCTAATGTTAATTAATTAATGGTCTAATGTGTGTAACATTTGAAAATTTGGAGTGTAGTGATCTTTGGCTTTTTTTAATTTTACAGTGGTAGGTGACCCTGGTTGAGAACCCCTGCTGTAAAGAAGTTTGAAAAGGACGTTTGTGAGTCTGAACAGCTTTTTGAACTTCACACTCACAAGTGTTCACACTTCAGGTCCACACATTTTCTGAATCAGTTCTCTGAAGAATCATCGATTGTAATGTATTTTAGACAACCAAAAGTGGTTCTTCTCTGGCATCGTGGAAAGAATTTTTTTTTTTTTTTTTTTGTAAATTCAGCTGCGATGTTTTCTGTTGTAGATTCCAGATCACATGTGGTGTCCTGTAAATTTGGAAGTAAATGGTAAGGTTATTCATCATGCACTCCCAGAGCCTTGCCTACCTCTCAACTTCACCCACAGTACAGGACTGCGCTATGAAGCTGAGGAAGTACGCCAGTGTCTTCTTAGTGGTAAGACCCAGTGACACAAAGCCTGTTTTGAGACAGGAAATGTAAAATCACTTTGAATAATCTTCACAGCCCTTGTCAGCCCTATAATGTGAGGCTTTTCAGGGACTTTCTGCACTCCCCCCCCCCACCCCCCACATAAAAAAATCTGTTTATGCATTGTTTGTAGATCAGTATCATGAATGCTTTCCCCATGTCTCTGTTAAAGTCATAGTTCAGCATGTACTTCCTCATATTTGTGTCATGTTTGGTTATGTAACACGGTGCAGATTTCTGCTTGGCCGGTAATTCACTTTGGCCTTTTTAAATGGACGCCATAAAACACTGATAGAATAATAACAAGCAACACCTCGAATGTCATTGTGAACCTTTTATAAATCTTTGACTAAACAAATGTTTCATCATCCAGGACAGAAGGAGAGCTCTGTAATGTCCCTGTCAGACTCCAGTCTTCTTGCAGAGATAATGGATGAATGCAGAAGACAAGTCAGTGTTGTTTACAGTCAAGACAGCACCCAGTGACGCCTCTGATTTTGTTAATAAGGTATAAAATGGTTGGTTCTGGGTTTTTGTTTTACTTATTGTGTAACACAAGATAGTTGCAGATAGTTTTGTGCATTTTCTAGGCTTGTACATTTTCACACTGTCTGAATATATAAATATGTATAAAATATATAAAAATTCAAAATCCATGTACCTGGACTGAACCTAACTGTGTGACTGTGTGAGTGAATGTGCATGTTTGTGTCTGCCCTGTGATAGACTGAGTGCTGGGATAGGCTCCAGGACCGCTCACCTCACCCCACCCTGGAACCATGGTTAGGACCAGCTGAACAGATAAGGAATGAACGGTGTAACACCAGGTGGCAGGTTCAGTTTACCATCATTGATTACAAAATCCAGGATCAAAAGCTTGATTCAAGGTCCAGATTTGAAGACCTGTGCTGAGGCTATATATAGATGATCTTTCAGAAGTGCTCTAAAAAGAACTACCCAAAGGTCAGAACCCTTTTTACTAAAATAAAATTTTAATTTAAAGTATTTGATTCAATATTTTGTTGTTTATAGAAGAAACTGCTGTCCCGGTGGGGCTGTTTGGTGATTGTCTTACGATTCACTAAACCTAAACATTATCTATTGAATCAGCTGTGTTTGAGGTGAAAAAAATCATGATACTGTTATTGTGGCTCTCGAGGACGGAAGTTTGTCACTTCTGGTTAATATAGTTCCCTGAGCTTTGCAAGGAACTATATTGCAAATTTAAAGTGTCTGATATTGTTTAGTTCAAGAAGATTTCAGTAATGGCTTTGTACCTTTTTTTTGCATAGAACCACATAATCTCTTGGATTTGGATCTAAATAAAGGTCTGAATGAATGCCCAAAAACATGAACAAGCCTTCATGGGTGATTTCACACACAGGTGTCTAAAGTGCCATCTGTATGTGATTCTGGTTCATGTAATGTTTTTGACATTGAGTCATTTCTTTGGATTAAGCCGTTTCCTCCGGGAGCAATAAAGCTTTCCGATTCTGATTAATAACGGACTGACACAGTTTTTGTGTTGTTATTATATAGAAAATAGAATTTGAGATTCGTGTACAATAACTATACACTTATTTATGTAAGTTCATTTTAAAAAATTGTCTGAAAACTGTAGGTTGAGCTCAACCAGAAAAGATCCAGATTTGTGGAAAGGTCGAAACAACTTCTGTGTTTTCAAGTCTTAAAACATTACAAGACCCCGCTGCTCTTTTGGCAAAAGGATATAATAAATTACAAGATAATATGCATTATCATTTCAGAATAAGTGTATCTTACTCTATTTTCTAATTACTGTATTTATTATGTTTGTCTAAAAAAATTACATGCAAAGACAGCACAAAGTTCCTGTGTAGGAATTTATAAGGTACTGTGGTGCAATCAGATGCTCATGCTTGTGTTGCCTGGGCTACACACACACACACACACACACACACACACACACACACACAGGCCCTACAGACCAACAGAATGATATGAAAAAACACTGCTGATAACTCTCAGTGCATGCGTGTAGTTCAGTACTTGTCCATAACACAAGGACATAGCTAAAAAAAAAAAAAACATCAATCTGGAACGCATAAGTAGCATGTTTTTATTACAAGCATGCTCTGGGCTAATACTACCAGACACACTTTTTTTTCGACACACTTTCAAAAAACACCACACCCAAAACATTGCTGCACTGGCTTGCCCAGAATGAGTGTATGGTTTCCCATCTGCTACATTGTACAAAGATGCATGATGTAACCTAACAGATACTCTTTACACCATGTTCTCAGAAGGAGAGAATTATCTGCTACACTTTCTACAGAGTCAATATATAGGTTTCTGTATTTGGTTACAGTTCCTTTAATCAACACCACATGGATCACTACTACACATCTGGAACACTCCCTAACTACATTTACATTTACAAACCGGATTCCAAAACTATACAAATCGTGAATAAAAACTGAATGTAATGATGTGGAGGTGCCAACTTCTAATACTTTATTCAGAATAGAACATAAATCAC
>JBBPDH010000002.1:10660844-10693112 GCA_037974565.1 Clupeocharax schoutedeni | reverse complement strand
GCTGAGACAAAAAGGTGCTTGTTGTTTTTTGTTCACTCACTGCACCTTTGAAAGCATATGTTAAACTTTAGTTGTATAATATTGAGCTTTATTTGGGGGTGTATTTATTACATTTTATTTATTTATTTAAGTTAGTAAGATAATTATGAAAATAAAGCTTTATATTAAAGAACATTTGATTTTTGTTTGTATTTGCTGTTATGCCGTTTGTATTTGCTGCCACTATCACGTCATTATCATAAAAGTAACTGGTAAACAGGAAAAAGTAAGGACAATGTTACATTAAAAAAGTTGAAACTCATTTTTTGTGCCAATGTCGCAGCAGCTATAATTTCCTGTTATCTAGGTGGGGGAAAATCGGTATGGGCCGATCACACTTACACAAAATCGGTAATCGGAATCGGAAAATTGCAATCGGTGCATCCCTAATAATAATATTCTGTGAGTGATATGATCTCTCTGTTGTGATTCTTCCTAAGCCTTTGCCCCATATGGGCCTGTATAATCTCAAGTAAAAGGCTCCAGGGCAGCTGTCTTGTTTTTCCGTAGAGATATGCTATTGTTTCTGTTATTTCATTTGTTGCTGCTTCTTTCTGTAGCAGCCTGTCACCCTTTGGGAATGTGCCACTGATTATTCTGTCTGGTGTAGTGGTTGTGAGGACATTTCTTCAATGAGACGAGACTTGTGCAGACAGACATGAGGCCGGATGAGGCAGGTAGTGTGTGATGAGGAAATGCGTAGACAGCTAGTGGTAATCAGTGTATGTGAGCCAGAGACAGCTACCTGTGTGTAGTGTAGAGGGAGGAATGAATAAACAGCATTTTGTCAGGAGACCGGTGGACAAGTCATGACTGTAGAGCTGAGCTGGGTTTCAGACTGGCTACACAAACGGCTTCAGTGCAGAGTGTGTAGTCATAGGCATGGGATGGGAAGACAGCTGGCTGTATGTGATTCAGATCAGACCAGGGCTGCTGTCATATATCTTGACCAAACTACCCTCTGAGTGTAAGTATAATAGAGTGTAATGAGGATACTGTAAAGATGCTGAGACAAAGAAGTACATTTTCTTGGGAAACATTTTGTGGTGTTTTATTTATTCTAAAAGTTATAGCACCTTAAATGACTGTATATGTGTTAAAGGAAAAATCTGTAAGCTTAAGACGAGATGATTTCTTTTGCAGATTTAAAAAGCAAGTAGCTTAAAGACAAATGTCGAAGTGTAAATGTCTACATTAATCATCCAGTTTGGCCTCACTCATTCTGGGTGGCACTCCACCATCATTAAGTGTGATACCAACCAAATGAGATGATGTAAATAAACTGGCCATTTCGGTCATGCGTGAACAAAACACACAGCAGAGCACAGCACACAGAGTGAATATTATTATTATTATTATTCTCTGCCGTTTTAAATTATACTCTGCCAGTGGCACTGCAGACGTACCATGAGAGAAGAGGCCTGAGAGAAGGGGAGCGGTGTGTGGGGATGGTACCTTAGCGGTGGCACTGGCAATTCTGGGATTCAAACCCACAACCTTTCTGACCACAGGGACGAGTCACTAACCTCCAGGCCACCAGCTGCCACAGTATTAACACAGTTGCCAACTAGTATTTTCCAAGGGAGTTGAGCTGCCAAAAAGTCTTGTATTCACAGCAGTTCAAGAACAGACCGAGTGACTTCATGTGACTCAAAGGAGGGCTTTAACCTCTTAGCTCAAAGGGAAAACCTAGCAAGCAGATGGAACTGGCAGTGACTCAGTCAGGAGAAAAGCTTGGCAAAAATTACCCAAAAATGGACAAAAGAATGAAGCAAATGTAGCTAGTCTGTTACTTCTGCTCTTTATTTTCAACAAAGGTAAAAACTTCTGTCTGGTAATGGTGTGTATACCTGTACAGTACATGGGGCTGGTATTAGGGAATGCTAGTCATGTCTGTATATGGAGAAGGTTTTCCCTTTTTTTGTGGTGGCATGTTAATGCATGTGCATATTCCAGTGTAATTAAATCAGTGCTTGCTCTGCTTCGCTTTCCCTCCCTCTTCATCTCTCTTAAACTCACATACGCGTGGTGTCACCACAGCCAGACGGGGCTTGCTAGCAGATGGGCTGTTCTATTTCTCCCCATCGCAGATTGGTCAGTGACATCTGAGGAATCATTCTCTGACTGTTTCTTCACCTCCAACTGTTCACATTTGTCATCATTCATTCTGCCATGCTGCCAGAATATGGACATGGCACTGATCCTGTGCCTTGAACTCAACAGTACCATAAGCAAAATCAGGAACCAGCTTTCCCTGGCATCGCTGTTTGTGGGAGATAAACCTCCTGACAGTGGAGGCAGTCATGCCATCATCAAGAGGGCATATATTTAAGTGCATGAAGTATTTGCTTTGTAGTCTCTGAATGTAACCTACTTGCTCCATGACCTTAGCAGTTATAATCATGCCACAGACACTAGTTCATTGCTTTTGTTTGTTTGTATATTTATGAGCTGAGCACCATGAGTGGGAGCATTAAGTCCATATTACATCTGTCTGCTGAGGACCACTTGTTAGGTCTGCTGAAGTGGTTTGGTCATGAACAGGCAAACACACGCACACATGCTAACTGCTGTACTTGTTCAATTCACTGAAGAATAGCTGAAAGGGCTTCATCAAGCGTAAGTGGACTAAACAGCTTCATAAGGCACCAGAGTGCAGATGCTCTTGTGAACTCAAGTGAACAAGCAAGTGAAGAAATTCTGTGTAATGTTCCTCACTCACAGATCTCTCCCTCTTTCTTTCTCTCTGTCTTCTTCTTCTTTATGTCTCTTCACTCAGGCACAAGCTCGGCCCAGAGGGTAGTCTTGGTGCAGCCTGGACCCCTGGTCCGAACGGAGGGCTCCCATGTGACCATCTGGTGTAATGTGACCGGCTATAAAGAAGATGTGGAACAGGACTTTGAATGGTCCATGTACCTGCACACAGCTCCAGACAGGGAGATCCGTATAGTGAGCACAGCCCAGCCCAAGTACGCCTATGCTGTGTACGCACAGCGGGTCAACAGCAAAGAGATTTATGTGGAAAGACTGAGCGGAGACTCTGCTCTTCTTCACATCACCAAGCTGCAAGCCACAGACCAGGGCGTTTTTGAGTGCTACACGCCCAACACGGACGGCCAGTACTTGGGCACCTACAGCGCCCGGACCAACCTCACCGGTGAGTCAGATGTTAAAGAACACTTTGTGTTTCGTGTAGGATTACATGATACTTGTACAATTAATGTTTAGGCCTGTCACAATCATGAAATTCTAGCAAAAGAGTAATTACATTTGCAAAAAACAGTTGTTACCTAAACATGATTTACTGCAGTCCTCTAAAGGGTTTATGGCACCAGAGGTTAAAGTGTTTGTTGTTTTTATATGAGCCATGATGTATCTCTGAGTGTTTTCTGTGTGATTTTGTTTACATGCATTTTCATCAACCAAACAGGTGAAAACAAACCCCTTTTTACAATTCTGTTTTTGACCTGAACAGAAGAAGTTGTTAGCGTCTTAAAGCTAACAGCTGTGGGAAATGATTCCAGCTCAAAAATTGCAACCAGGCAGTTAAGTCATAATTGTGACTGGTCTAGGCTAAACCCTTAAAATACATACCTTGGCCTGTGACCACATTACCCTACCTTTACTTTGTGCATATTTTCTGTCAATACATGATTGTTGTCTAAAGTTTGCAAGAAATAGAGGCTTATGGCACAGTGGCTCGATAATTTAATGCACAAAGAAAGTTTCAGAAACTTTTCAGAAAAATAAAGAGCAAACGAAATGATTGTGGACTATTGTAGCAAATTGTTATGTTAGGCGTAAGTACTGTTTGGCAATAGAGCTCGACCAATATGGATTTTTCTAAAGCCGATGCCGATATGTAGAAGTTAGGATCAGCTGATGATATCCCATGAGGCTTTGCGGTTAGGGGGTAGGTGGCCAGTTGCCCTTTTTCTGTTGTTTCTGGGGAATGTTAGAGGGGGGGTTAGCTTGTGTTAGTAGCAGTAGAGATTTATTATGTGTTAAATATGTGTTGTCAAGTAGTTAGTTTGAGTCCTTCTCAACAGTCATCCTCCTCCAGAACGTTAGCTGCAGGATGAAGGCGGGTAGAGAACTGTGTGGTGGAGTTAATATCTGGGCATGTCAGTGCGGATGTAATATTCTCTCTGTGCAAAACTCAAAGCTGACTCAGCTGATAAATAGAGCTGTATTTAGCTTGTCTCTTCGTGTTTCACTTTCACTATTACCATGATAGTAGTAATGCTTCCATTTCTATGGTGAAATATATAAAGGTTTTAAAAAACCTGCATTAATGGGATAAAATAATTGTCAGCGATAAGTTAACAATGCATTAACTGGATAATGACGTTAATGTTCTTAGTCCTGATATTATTAAAATGAGAGTTTTGATCACAGAACAGTTCAACTTTTTTCTCTTATCTGCTCAACCGATTCTCAAAACCAACTTGCAAAGTTACAGTTGAGTAAGTATTTGAGGCTTGTCAAAATGAATACTGCTCTCAGCACCAGCACTTCTTTCTCCATCAGACATGCTAATGGCTGTGTTAATTGGTGGAGTTTTAATGCCTGAGTTGATTTATAGTAGCAGCATCAGTCATTTACTAGGGCTGGCTGTGTAATGGAGTAGGTAACTGCCAGAATGCCAGTCCATCTGTGTGCCACCCCACCCCATCATTAACCAGGACACAGGGCTCTGCTGCTGCTCTGCTATGTGCCGCCATGATACAATTATTCTTAGCCTTTTAATCATAATCATAATTAAACACATCCTCTACACACACCAGACACACACACACACACACACACACACACACACACACACAGACTCACATACAATTTGAGGCTATTAGCAGGCAATTTGCCTGTAAAATATGTGTCTCCACATATCTCCACATATGGGACACTTCATCGGTTTTAGGTGTATGAGAACGAGACTTGTCAGGCAGATGAGATTGTGTTCCTCTGTGGGTGTGTACTGGGTGTGTGCTCCGTAGTCGTTGTATCACCTATTGTTCTAGTAACAGCACCATGATAAATGAGGAGTCATGTTTTGTCATGTCTCCAGTATACATAAACAGGGTGCCAGTAATAGCAGCTCTGAAACCTTAAAGGTTATACTTGTATGTGAAGAATTTGGTGTATTAAACTTATGGTCCGTTCAGATGTCTGCCAGATACTTTTGTGGCTTAACCTGGAACTTTGGAACATTTTAATCAATCCTTTATTTGTATGGATGTAACGTTTGATGAGGTGTATAGTCTAGAGGGCAGGATTCCACAAAGCTCTAATCATGAATCAGACAGTTTATAATTGATCAATAAATATTTGATTTCAAAGCAAAATATTTCAAATAGCATGTCTGTGCAAAACAGGGATCGGATCAATCAGAAAAATACTGCAGTTATCACAGATCCAGAAAAAGACGCCTATTGGTTTCTTCATCTCAGTTAGAAATAGCGTATTTTTTGCAAGATCGTGAAAACCACATTTAATTGCATAAGTTGCTTATAATTTATGTAATTATAAATAATTTGTGTGGTCATAAATAATATGTGATTGTAATGAGTAACAATTAATTGTAGAAATCAACAACATTATGACGGGAAACAGCAAGAAACAACCCAGAACATGGACTAATCAAATCAAACACCACAACTAACAGGCTGTCTGAAACTCTTTAAAAAAACAAAAAGCAATTAGGGCGTGCAATAATTTAAATACAGTATCCAATCAAAACAGAGGAAATAAAGATTGGAATCAGTGTCTCATGGTTTAAACATTTTACAATAGCATGAAAGCCAGTAAATCTAAGAGAGATCATGGTGCGTGTATGTAACAGTGGGTGCGTTTTAATATAAAATCAGTGCATGAGTCATGAGTGTTGTGGGTTGGAGTGCCCATGTAGTGCCACACTGAGAGCCACCTGTTTAAAGACAGCCATATTGCACTCTGGCCCTTCATCCCCTTCCACAGCCCGACCCCCTCATACTGCCCCTCTGAACCCCATCTGCTATTGAGCACTTCTTTATGGCTGCTAAGACTGATCAGAAATATCCAATTCAGGAACTACTGAAAAGTCTCTATATGAACAGAGCATTAAGTCTAGGGTAGCTTATTCAGAACGTGACTCATCTCACTTCTAGACAGTGGTATTTTAGTCACTAAGTGACTGGGCTCAGTAGGAAAGGTGTTTCTTCTCAAAATTGCCACCCTGTGCCAATACTATAATTTGAAGCAAAGTAAAATCACTATAATAAAATACGCCAACGCAGAATAAAATATCAGAAGCAAAGTAAAATCACTTCAATACAATATACTGATGCAAAAAAAAAGAAAAAGAAAAAAAATCACAGAGGCAAAGTAAAATGACTACAGTATAATGCCTTGCATGGTTTGCTGTTACATGTAACATAATATACATAGTTGTTTGTGTTTGGTGTGTCCAACATAGCATCAGAAGTTCATGGGTTGCTCGTACCAAGGCTGTTCTAAAGAGAAAGCACAGGTCGAATCAGTCTTTGGTTTGTTGAGATGCATGGGGCCATGTTATGTCACATATTTCAAATGAATGAGGCCGCCTCCTTGGGAGGTTTGGTTCTCTTATTTGGTGCACAGCAGGGTTTGACTGGCACTGGTCTCACATATTCTAAAGATCACTCCAGGACTGATTTTAATCAAACCACCTGTCAAGCGTAAACACCCCCTAAGAGGTCAAGTATTGCTACTGGCAAACCAACTCTGCTACACATTTAATTTACCTCACTGCGAATGTAAAGCTAAATGTAACTAACATTATTATATACCACAAGCTATTTAAATTATAGTCTGTCATTGTTAGTAATCTAACTGCTATGCAGGGCAAATTTGTAATTATTAATTAGTTTTAATGTATTGATTAGATAACAACAGCACAAAAGATAGACTTTGGGACTTGTGGGAAAGTGGCAATTTTTGAAAACACCATTCGTCTTTCCACATAAACAACAATGATTTTCCATGGATGATACCAGGTCTTTTGATGCAAAACCTAAGCAGAAGGAACCCGCTAAACTGAGGCTGTGTGGGTCACTCAAAAGCACTGCCCTCTTGTTTTCTTTTGCTTATTATTTTATACTACTTCAGAGGTTCCAGGCTATACAGTTGAGCTTAAGGTAATGGTGTTCACGTGTGTATAGACTGTGTAGATTGTGTGTATAGACATTTATGACCGTGAGGAGCCAATACTACAAGAACCTTTGAGCTGGGCAGCTGCTTTTCATTTGCATGAATAGCAGTTCAGCACCTGCTCCCATTCCATTTTGTTGTTGTTTGAATGGACTGTGACCTTTCATGCCCTTTGTATTTATGTTGTGTGTGTGTTTCTACGTCTGCACCGCTAAAGCGCACACAAGCTTTATCAGGGGTGTCCAAACTATTTGAACTGGTGGATCGAAGTGTAATCTTAGTAGTGAACCGAGGGCAACAAAATATCAAGAAAATCCATGTGTAATTTGTCTGATAAGGCCTTCTGTAAAAACTAAAATGTCACCTTCAAAGTATATGTTGTCTGTAGGCCACAACCAAGACTGAAAAGAAAATGCCCTGCAGTTTGGCCAGATGAGGCCTGGATGAACAAAAAGTACACTAAAGTTATGACCGGCTAAGCAGAGGCCAGGTGGACTGAATATTGGCCAGGCCAGGGCTTTTCTTCTTGGAACAAGTGGAGTAAAAGCTGTACTGATTGCAGGCTGTATTTTTAGCCTGTGTGTGACATTCTGAGATCTCACATACCACACACATACCCTTTCTGTGTTTCTTCTCAAACCACATCTCTATATTGCCTCCCCCATCCACACTTGTGCAGCTCTGTTAGTTGCTCCTTAGCAGCTGATAGCCTGGTGGTTAGGGGGTTTGAATCCCAAGACTGCGAGAGGCACCACTGAGGTGCCCTTGAGAAAGGTACCATTCCCACACACAGGTTCCCTAGGCACTGTGTTCCCGGCTGCCCACTGCTTCACTTGTTGAATGAGTTAAATGCAGAGGGAGAATTTGGTGCTGTTTACACTGTGCGCTGTGGTGTGTTCACTCTCAGTATCTTTTTCACTTTCTTTTTTCCTTCTATTAAAATCAATCTTTGTGCTGCTTTTGTCCTGGTGTTCTTTTCTATGAGTTATGGATGGCTAGGAGATTGATTAGGTGTGACAACACATCAGCTTAAGCTAGGTTCTTTTTTTGTGAAGTTACGAGATGATGGATCAGGCTCCAAAAGTGTGGCCTCGTTGTGTAAAATTTACATCGGTCACTGTTTCTTACTTTCTACACAGAGGTCAGTTGAACTAGTCGATTGAGCTAATTTTGAGCTACCTCAAAATCACTGAATATTTCATATGTTGTCAGGAGTCAAGCACGTTCTTCTCTTCCCGGAATGAGATGGAAATCACCTATTTAGCAGAGTTCAAACTGAGGGGAGGGCTGAGGGTATTCCCAAACCTCCCATGCAAGCTCACCACATAAGAGGGTTCTGTGTTATTTATTTGAATAGAAGTTGATTCCCTGACTGAAGGCACTCTCTCTTGTAGTCTTTCACCACATTCAGCATCAGATCAAAGTCAATGTACCACCCGAGTAAAACATATTACAGTTAATTAACCAAGAGAATGCTGACTATTAGACCTGCTTAGTATGTTTTCCTGTCAGTCCCTAATAATGGAGAATGGCCACTGTACACTAAGACATCAGTCTTTAAATGGATTCATAGGCTCCTCCAGACAGTCCATGTTTTTGCTCCACTCTAACTCGCGTTTGAAGACCACTGTTGGTTTTGAAGAGCATTGTTGGTCCACCATGCTGATCTATAGTTACTGTTGACAGAGCTGAGTAACACATTTTTATGAAAGGTCTGTTTCTTTGCAATTTTTTGTTTTTTTCCTACCTCCAATGTTTCTAGAGATAAACTAAATTCTGAGTGTATTTTTCATTATAAGGTTGTTTAATACTACTATTATTTTCATGTTAGTCTCACTGATGCATGTGTCTTACGCTCAATGCGTGAGAGTTGGCAACCCTGTTATCTACATGTACAACAAACAACCAACGTATTAATATGCAAAAAGTATAACAAAAGACCATGTCAGCCGAGCCGCCATGTTTATTTTTTAAAAATGACGTTTCTAACTAAACCCTTGAACCTACATGAAAATAAACATTACCGCTGAAATCAGTGTGCAGAGATTGTATAAGAAACACTACAAAATGTAATGCAACAAATTTTTGTTGCCTAGTGTAGTTCATCTAGTGTAGACAGTTTGTGTTTATCATACTTGTTCTTCATCAGTGATCAGCTTTCTGGCCACCAAAGGCTGGTGAAAATAATCTACCACTCAAGTTATATCTGCTCTGTGGAGGTCCTATAAGTGTTCTTATCATTGAAGAACAGAGTAAAATGAACCAACAAACAGATGGCCTTCAGTCTGTAATTTTAAACTACCAAGTGGACCTGTATGGTAAATGGAGCTGATCAAATGGACAATTAGTGTAGACAAAAGATAGGTGTACCTTTTATGAAGTGGCTTGTTAGTGTCTTATGTAACATTAATCCCAAAGGTAACTGTCTGTTTCAAATTTTAATGGCTTTAATGCATGAATAGGACCTTAATCATATAAGGAAATTGCCTACTTCTATTCCTTCAATTAAGTGCACTTCTTTAAACAGTTGATCGTTTCAATTTATTTAATTTGTGCTGAAGTTTAAAAAGTGGAGAGGTTCAGTAAATAATTTGTGAATATATTACCTACGGTGAAGAGATTTCAATGTGTATTAGACTACACTCACATTGAAGTGGCACAAATCCAAGTTCTTGTGCAGTAGATTTGATCTTATGATCTGTTTCAAGTGTTTTTTTTCCTACTGCACGTGCCCAGTTCATATTATCCCATGCTTGCTGCCTAGCAACCGTGACCAACTTTTGTTATCTGTTCAGAGCTATGGCCTTTGTAATGCAGGTTTGTGCTGCTAGTTCGTTCATTTGTTGTTGTTTATGAGGCATGTGCATTTATATCATATTATGGGCTAGGGTGTGTGCATATGAGAGTCCTTTCAGACCCATTCTCACTAATGACAGATATGGTTCACTTACAAACCATTTTGTAATGTTTTTGATGTTTTCATGTTACTCCTATGACAGTAGGAGATGTTAATACTAAGCCCACAGTGAAGAGGGGAGAACTGAGGGCACTGCATGTCACAGGTAAAGATGGTATTTCTTTGTGAACACACAAACACATACTCATATATTATCTGCATCAGACTCATGGTCAGTGCTGGCCCAGTTTAGACTGCTGTTCTATCCATGATACATACCCATCAAAATAAAGAAACGTGCCATCGAGTTTGTATTTGACGTCAGTTGACGGAAATGAAGCATGCTAGGTGCAGGGGAAAAAAAGCCAAACAACAGAAATGACTTCTCCATCTGGTTCACTGAGCCTGCATGATTTAGTAACAGTCTGTTTTTCTCTGAGGAAGACTTTTTCTGCTGAAAAAATTCAAATAGCTGTTTCTCTTATATGTGTTAGCCTCCTTTTTTGAACTGTCCCTGGTGGTGTAGCATTACAGGTCATAAGAGGGATTGGCAGTATGAAGTTTTTGGAGGTTTGATTTGTATTTGTTGCACACCGTGTTTAGCGCATTTGAGTGTGTTGAACTCTGGAGAGTGGGAGGGTTTGATGAACTACACGTTGCAGTGCTCCTCTGAAGTCCTCTGCCTCAGCCTACCATAATAAGATATTGATCTACTGTGGGTTGTGTTTTTAGGACTTTTCCCCTCCTTAGTTTCCATTTCTTTGATGCTGTGGTGTTTTGCTGTTCCCCGAGAGTTATTCCTTCTGTTTTGTGTGTGTGTGTGTGTGTGTGTGTGTGTGTGTGTGTGTGTGTGTGTGTGTGTGTGTGTGTTTTCTGACGCGTTACCCCATCACACGGAAGATAGCCCGCTGGATTTGTTACTGACACTGTGGGAACCTGCTCTGAGTAAACAGTCATTCTGAAGAATTCTGAAGAACATGTACTAGCACCACCAGCCAACATTGTTACGCATCACAGGTCTGAGAACCAGTCCCCCGCACTCTTTCACCTATATAACTGGTTGGCTACACACAGTGTATTGTGCAAAACAACATCAGCAGTGGTGAAATGATGACGTTTTTGAAGCTGACCCAGCTTAATTTACAGGAAACCCATTTGACACATGAAGACACCTGGACGGGACATTAAAAGAAGGGCCACATGTACTTTAAACAGTTCTACTGAAGAACTTTTGTAGTTCCCACAGAGCTACCATAATGCCAATATATTATTTATATTATTCATTCTAATATATTATTTATATGGTGAATTAAGGTCACATGACCACAGGACTATAATATAGTCTTTCATATTGAATGTAGACAATGTGCTCAATTCCATAATTTTTAAAAAATGTGTATTATTCATTTTTTTTGTGGTGTAACACAAATGAATATAAGTACATATATTTGCACGTTTAGCCTATAGAAGTTTAATCTCATTTACTCTAAAGGTTTAAGGGGTATTTCAGATGGTATTTTAAATGAGATGAAATAGGCATACATCAGCCTGTATAATTCTGAAGGTTAAAGAGAGTTTGAATAATGGCTCTGTTACAATGAGTTATGACTGGTGCAATACAGTACAAATTTAGGATGTGACCCCTTTAATACCCACAAAACCTTTGCAGGTTCTAAATTAACAGTGCATTAAAGCATAAGTGAATTTCCAAAGTAGGCGCATGGTCAGTGTGTGCCACACACAAACACAGCGATACAGAGCACTGGGCTGTGTTCTGGCTCTGTGAACGTGGCCTCTTGTGCAGTCCTCTGAAGTTTCCACTGCACACAGCTCTCTTGTTCTCCTCTTATCTACTCTCTTTTCTGAAACCCAGATTTGTTCCCCCTCAGGACAGCCCCCACAACAGCATGCAAAAACATTAAACCCACCAGGAGAGCTGTGGAAAGGCACACTGGAAAGATAACAGAAAGTGGGAATGACCACTGTATCATATCACTGTACGGGTTATTTTTGTTCGCGTTTGAAGTGGTGTGCTCTGTAAGTGAATCCTTCACAGCTTACGGCCAAACGGCACAAGCATATCCCCTCTCTCTGCTTCGCCTACCGCACTCGCACTCGCTTACCTCACAGCAGGCCAGCTCAGACACCCCCAAGAGGGCCGTGCGGTGAGGCAGGTACAGAGAGACAGAGGGGGAGGTTAGTCATGAGTATGATTGGTGAGGCAGATTGTGTGTCAGTGGTGTGTAAGTGATCATTACGACACAAGTGAAACTCAGCAGCTTTTGACTGGAGTCATGTTCCAACAGCACACCTGGGGCTGCCCCAAACGCATACACCTGTAAAACACCCAAATGCTCACACACAATGGACTCCAACCTTCTGGAAGGACAATAGGAAAGTAACCTGAGTCTGCTTTGGGTCAAACTGACTCATTAACCATGACAGATGAGCACTGACTCATTACAGCACCATCGCACCTTGAGCAATACTTCCCACTGTACACCACTGTATGTGTGCGTGTGTGTGCTGTTTGTCTACTCTCTTCCTTGTTTTTTTGCCCTCCACATATCCTTTTTCCCTGTCTATAAACACAGGCTCAGACCTTTGGTTAATCAGTGATAGGCTGACCTTGAAAAGCAGGTTGTGATAAAGCTTTGATAGTGTTGCTCTTTGATCCTCAAACTTCGTGACCACTGTTGTTCTAGAGTGGCCTTTCTGTGTGCTTGGTTTATATGGGCATTGATGGTAGGAAAAGTAGCAGCAGCTGGTAAGCAGAGCCCATGCTGAGGCTTACTCACTCTTTCTCTCCATCTTTGCCCACCACTGTAGGAGGAGATCTGGAGCTGTGCTTGTCTTTCTTTGGAACCGGCCTGTGCATGCAGTGTAGAAAAACAACAGGCTGCTCTTACACACTAAGACCATGTGCCTCTAATGAAACCCTCTCTTCATCCACCCTGCTGACCCTCATTATTTCAGACACCAAAATTAACCTTAGTGGCCAGAGCATCATATTTCTGAATAGTCACCATGTGTGGTGAGCATATAGTTTGACATGACTGCGTTGCACACCTTGGCTCACAGTCCAAATGAGCAACAGAATGTTAGTCATGAAGCACTGTAAAGCTAGTCGTTCCTCAGCAAGTCTATTCTTAAAGAAGGGCATCCAGCAGAACAATGCCCCCTCTGTGAAATACAGTGTTGTGGTGCGGCCTTCCAAGGGGTCATGTGAGGAGAAGAAGGTCGAGCTGACCTGGCCTTTCAGAAGAGACTAAACATGTTTTTGGAGGCCAATAGGAATCATTAAAGAACAAAGCTCTCTGCTGAGACTGGCATCACATTCTTATTTAAAACACAATACCTGCCATTGTGTTTTACATTGCTGCATAATCACATAATTGCTTAATTGTGTAGTCAGATAAAGAATTATCCCAAGATTTCATTTAATCTTTTTTTTCTTCTCTGAAAATGAGCCTGTACTCATAACCTTTCATTAAATTCAAATCATAATACTTCCAAATGTGGTATTGATGAAAAAAAATAGCGAATCTGCAGCGTCGACAGAATTTCTCTGCTCGTTTCAACGAGCCATGAATGATAAATTGCTATGAAATTACACTATGCTTTTGTTTTTGCCCATTATAACCACAGCTTCTGTAGGATAAAAGAAGGTCGATTAGGTTTTAAAGGAGAATTTATGGGGAAGAAGGAATAAAAGTACAATTCTTTTAGAGCACTTTGACATTTTCTAGGTCGGTGAATTCTGAAAGGGCACAAGAGTTAATTGAGAAGAGGAAGAGACAGGACAGCATATCAGTTCCGCAAGGGTGTAGATGAAGCCCCGGTGACTAAGACCTGTTCAGGCCTGTCTTGTGCTTTTTGTAGAGCATGTCGTCTGTAAGCAGTTATTATTTCCTTCTTTTTTTTTTTAAGAGTTTATGCAGTGAAATGATGGGCTACATTTACAATGACTTATCACTTACATCATTTTATTGGCTGTGCCCCCTTTGACTTTACCCCCATACTGCTTCTGGTGATGTTTTTTTTTTTTTAATCCATTTGCTCGTGGACATTATTCTTTGGGTTAATATGTTCTTAAGGGAATGAGCAGATCTTTAAGGAGATGAGACAGTTATGACTTTCGAACACCGAGTGAGAAGAAGCATTTAATTTTCAACCAAGAGAGAAGAACGTAGGGATGCAGAGATGGCAGGAGAGTGAGTGTGGAGGGGGTAATGAAGCGGGCTGGAAGTGCGCGAGGAGCAGTTCTGCTGAGATCAGCATGAGAAGAACAGAGTGATGGAGAAGATTCCACTTCTTTTCTCAACTCGTTTAGAAAATCAGCACAAAGTCAATTACACCATCTCTCTTCTACAACTCTTTCTTTTCCGTTCCCTCTACGCAGCCTTTCTTTTCTCTGTCTTGTCTACATTTACCCGTTCTCAGGTTCTTTATCTCCCCCCACCCCCCCACCTCACCCACCCTTTGCTTCATTCTCACAGAAATAAATGTCCCTTCCTGCTTTTCCGTGACATCAATAGATTCTCGTCCAAGACGAACTAGGGAGGTTTCCAGGAACTGCTGAATTTGTTCTCCTGAAGTTGCTAATAAGATTTCTGGTTTTTCAGGAAAATGATGAAGGAAGAGCCTGTCTAGGTTTTGCTTTCCTCCATCCACCCCCCACCCCCTCTCAAGCTATGTGCATCATGCTAACGCTCTTTGCTGGTTTTCAGAGTAATTCATGAGACCATCTGTAGACTAGTGGGGGCAGACCACAGGGGAAATACAGGGAACAAGAAATACTCATCTTGCCTCAGAGGAGACAGCGTGATTTACTGAGCTTTATGTTCTGCATAAACCCATTCTAGGTCCAAAACAACCAGTGACGGTGAAAGTCCAGCCTGGTATAAGAAAAAGAAAATAGGAGAAAGATAGAGTATATACAATAGAGGGTGCATGTTAGAGACTTGGTGGAGAGTAGAGTCGAGAGCACTTTAAGATAAGGATATCTTGTAACAGAGAGGCAAAAGACTAGCTCCACTGGATAAGGTGTGTAGCTTAAACAGAAGCAGATAGATGATGGGGTGGTGGAGGCTGCTTGGCGGCTGTGGTTATCAGCCGGGCTCTGCACAGTGCAGGGGATTTCTCCTTTCTCTCTGCCGTTTTAAAGGAATTATCACAACTCTCATCCACTGGCCTTTCCTCTGCCATTACACCTCAGATTGTTTTCTCTCCTGCTTTAGTCTGCCTCAGAGGGAGTGTTTGCCAGTCATGACTCTCGCCCTGGCCCAGCTCCAGAGGGAAAGTGATTTTATCACTGCTGCTCAGCCATTTCCCTGAAGATCCTGTGGGTTGCCGGAACGGACTTCTGGCATAACAACATTAGCCTGGCTTTAAGCCTCCTCAGAAGCCTCCATAGGGCATGGCTGGATCGAGCTTACCAGTAATTGACAGATGTTAGAGAGCAGTAATTTACTCTGAATGAGCTCCATGGCCACCAGCAAGGAGCTGCTGCAGGACTATGGAGAATGTGGCGTTTAGGATGATTGAGCCAAATGAGGGGAAACCCAGAATGGTTAGTGGCTGCTGGGGGAGCAAGACAAAAAACAGATACGTTTACCAACTCAGGACTGCAGAAAGTAGAACATTTGAATAGGTGCAATTTCTCAGTGTGCAAGAAGTAGACTTTGAAACCCACAAGGTGTGGAAAAGGATATGAGAGAACTTCAGACAGGTGCTGAGGGGCATGATGAAAACCAAATTGTGATGCTTAGGAACACACGTATGTCTCTTACTAGAGCAAGCTCATTTTCCTCTTCATTCTCCAGGCCAGGAGCTGTTCCCTGAGATCTGTGCTGCTAATGGATGCGGCCCAAAGGCATAGCAGGACTGTATTTGGCTAGTAGCCACCCTGTG
Source organism: Clupeocharax schoutedeni (assembly GCA_037974565.1). Classification (NCBI taxonomy): domain Eukaryota; kingdom Metazoa; phylum Chordata; class Actinopteri; order Characiformes; family Alestidae; genus Clupeocharax; species Clupeocharax schoutedeni. The sequence goes on along the minus strand of JBBPDH010000002.1, from coordinate 10,677,097 downwards.
GTGAAATTATTGTCACAGAAAGATGCCGTAGGCAAAAGAAGTAACAAGCTTGCAGCTAATGAGAAAGACTTAATATGTTTATATTATGAGGTGTTAACAGGGTTCATCTTTACATTGGGAAAATGGGCCAAAGTGTTTCTCCACTGTGGCTCTTTTGATTTGATTAAACCACTAAACCCCAGGCATTCATATCTCCTCTGTACTGTCTAATGAATGCAACAAATCCTCTGTAATAAAAATATGAATATAAATGGTGTGAATGTATTCAGCGACTGTTTTCTCTCTCGCTCTCTCTTCTTCTCTCTCTTACTCCCCCCCCTCTCTTTCTCAACCTCCCCACCCCCTTTCCATGCCCAGGTCCAAATGACAATGCAAGAAAATGTTACTCCTAGGGTTGCGCCTACATATGTTATAGGAACCACCTATTTCTCATTTTAAGGGTGGTTAAACCCTCGTCTCCTCTCACGCTGTCACGATGTTCCACTGTAGACATTGCTGTTTCATTAATTGCCTAGTGCCAAGGGATTTCCCCCCCCCATTTCTTGAAAAAGAGCTCAAGGTGCCCTTAGCTCTTAGTGTAAGGTCATTATCACACAGTCCATCACTGTGCCTGTTCCTTTCAGGCCTTCATTTTCACCCATTCTCAACGAGCCTACTATTGCTCATAATTATTCCTAGGTGCTTCACCTTTTCTGCCTGTTGCTCAGACAGAGTTATGGAGCAGTAAATTGAGACCATGATGGACGAATGAGATGTCTATTAATCATGTAAGGCACGTCTTTCTGTGAATTTCCCAGGTCAATAAATGTTGTCATCTCATGGTCAGTGTGTCTGCAGAACTGGAGCTTCACCATGGTTCCCATATGTAGGAACCTTAAGTCAATCATAAACTCTCATCAGTCATAATGTTTCATGAGCATGAGCCGTAAAATGTGTAAAAAGCAGATGTGTTTCTTCTCTTCTGATGCAGCACAGATGTGCGTTGTGCAGTCATTAAAAAAAACCACATTGATTCCATACATGAGTTTACCTACCCTCTTGTGTTGAGAGGCATAATCAGTGTACAGATTAATATGCACACAAAAGCCATAAAGGCCGCAGGTCTGTGAGGAAGCATGCGGGGGTGTAGCGGTGCGCGGTTAATGGTGCTGAAGCTCCCCATAAGGCTCTGAATCAATGTTCAACTTTCCCCGGAGTTATTAAACAGTATTACCATTTCACCCTCCTCATTAAAATGTTAATCACTCCCCTCATTATTTGGAATTGAAAATTTAGATTTAGTAAAAATGTCTAACGCAATTTGTTTGAATGTGTGCAGAAAGGCTGCAGGGGTTCTGGCGACCTCTTTAGGTGAGAGAAATTAGTCAGCCTTGAAGTCTTGCAGCACAGCAGTAAATCCACCACTGCTTTAACTTTGAATAAGCAGGATAATGCACTCTTAAATCTGCCTGTATCTCAGGCCCTCTCAGCCCATTCTCAAGGCCCTCATGAAGATAACTACCTCATTTGCTCGGAGCACACAGGTCAGCGGGTCAGCCAGGGAGGAACAGACTGCTGCTCTCAGCTTCAGAAAAGGGGGATTATTTAACCTTGCGGAACAGAAAGCAATGGCTTTATGTTTTGTCATTTTTATATTCTTTCCTCAGAACAAAACATATCTTTATTTCTTTTTGCATCATTTGAAAATGACAGCCCTCCTGAACAGTCTGTGAAAATTATAATGCCAACCAAAGTTTTTCCTTCTTTGGTAAAGTCACCAATTTGAAGAGACAGTTTTTTAATCCATGCATATTTGATTATGCTCACTTGAGGCAGGGTCCAAAAAAATCTTTTTCAGCTCAATATTATTGATAGACAAAGTATTGATAGTTACTTATTTATGATTATTTTATATATTTGCAGAATGTATTTAATATATTTATATTTTTAATATATTACTTTTATATTGATACATGCTTCCACATGTCCTCAAGGTTCTTGAGTTACAATGGAAATTGGAAAGGAATTAAATGTAAATGAATTAAGTGAGAATGTATTCTTTTATATTTTAATTAAATGGGACAAATAAATCTGTGATAAAACAGAAATGGTAAAGAATTGCTATTAATATTATACTGTGGCTCAAATATCATGAGAGTATCACATTGTCACTTCTAGGCCAGTTTCCATTGGTACTTTTCTGTACAGAGGGGTGGATTTTATGTGGGTATTTATGTGTTAAGGAATGAATTGGGTTTTAAAGACGATTGCAGACTTCAAATGGTAGTGCGTGCTGACACATATTCTGCATAGGGTGTAAAAATGTATCTTCCCCTCTGTTGCCCTTTCCACTTGGCCAGGGCTCAAACAGGCAGTAGCTGGGTGCATCTGCTGCCCTCCTGGATGAGTGCCTGGTGGTTTTGCCCTCTCTGCCTGCTCCAACACCCCTGCCCCCTGGGCTGGTTCCTGCTGGGGGCTGGAGGTATTCCACTCTCAGCCTGCTCGTGTCTCTGGAGCCCAGCTTGACTCTGTGCCTCAGCTCCAGGCCTGCCTGTGATCCTGCAGTCTGGATGATCATTAATGACGTGGCTTGATGCTCATTGGGCCTCCATAGTCCAGCTGATGCACCAGCCTGGGCTGGCCTGGATGTCTGCCTCCTGCTTATGTCAGCCAGTCATGATATTAGCTTGGCTTCTGGTGCTGCTGTTTCCTGACTGTCCCATTCGTAGTGATTGGTTTGCTTGACAATTATTAAATCTGACCATGGGTAATGGCTCTGTTTGCTTAGGAACGTTGCTCACCAATAGAAGGCATACAACAAATTCTCATTGAAATAATGTCATTGGTGTTGAAACCTACACAACTACAAGCAAAGCCTAGTCTATGACTTATCAACTCTGGCGTATGCGTCATGTAATGCTCTTATTCATGCAGATAGACAGTGCATTATTGTGTGCATGCACACACGCTGTCTCATGCATAAGCATGCCTCGTTGAGTCGTCATGATCAGATGGTTGGGCTGTAACCGTTTCCTTCCTTAGGGATTTGTTTAATTGGTCACAGGGCTTGGACCATCTGTGGTTGGAGAAGCTTTTGAATAAAAGAGTGGAAAAGACGGGAGGCGAGAAGAGAATGGGGCCTGAAGGGCAGGTTGGGGCACAGAAAGAGGTAGAGGAGAAAGAGAGGGTGACAGAAGGATATAGAAGGCATGATGGGAGGCAGTGAGTGCCAAACCCTCTGGTGCAACCAGGGCGGGGTCCAGTCTTATACCCAGTCCCTTTTAAATAGGGCTCAGCCATTATAAAAAATGTGTAACCATTTAGGGTCCCATTTTACAGGGCTTCCAGCTTTTGATAACCTATTGATAACAGCCAATATCATTTTGTGTTTTATATTTATATAATTTTTACTGAAATTGTTAAACACTGCTGAAGGAACCATATTATGGGAAAAGAAACTGTTCTTAATTCTATATGAAAGATGTAGTACATAAACACTTCATTTTAAAGGTACTCTTCACTTGATGTATGTTTACATATATCCACCTAAGCTGTGTAGCTCTGCCTATACACAGTGAAGTTTTAAGGATTGTTTCAGTCCATACAAAATTTTGAATACGGCACAGTACATATGAATTCAGTCAATTTACATAAATCAGTATTAAGGAAACAGTAATAAAATAGCCTTTTTAATTCCATTGAATGAAAAGAGACTGAGAGACGGGGAAACTGTCATGTAAAAATGAATAATGGCTGTTATAAGTAGACTTCTGAGAAAAAATGAATGGCAAGAAAACATCTGAATATGAGCTATTTAAATAATACAAATACTTTACCAGTGAGAAGAAGACTTAGCTTTTCCAAACTGTGACTGTTTTTTTGCATCAAAGGTTTGTTACAAAAAATGGTGCTTTAACACCTGGAATTTAGCTGATAATGATAAAGAGGAAAGACTTGTAATAGGCTTTCTGTATCCTTCAATATTAACGATCAAGCGCTACTTTGAAACCTGCTTTGGTGCTGCTACGCTGTCTTTGCTCTAGCCAATTGCATTTAAATAGTTTTAAATAGGATATTTGAGAAGGAAGCTGATGATGTGCAGTATTTGCCAGCTAACAATAGAGGCTTGAGTCAAACATTTGCTAATAAACTCTGGGAAGTGAACCTGCTTACATCCTCAGCCTGGCGAACTACTGCTGTGTTAATTCTGATCAGATGCGCAGGCTTAAAAAAACATGTTCTTTTCCTATTCCTTTTTTCCTCCTCAAACGTTTAGTGTCACGCTAGAGCAGGTCAGCTTTGTTTGTTCACTGGAGAATGTATTGCTCTTACCGCCTCATTTTAGAGGTGCATAAATTGCAGACAGAAGTCGGGGGGAAAAACTCTGCAGTTCCCTCTAGTTAAAAGTACTAAATCAAAACAAATTACAGGAAAGTGCATCAAAGAGCTGTCTGGCTGCTTTTTTCTTGTTCTCATGCTAATGCGGTAGCAGGCGGCAGTTCTCTGGAGCAGCGGCACCAGCAGTGCTTGATTAGCTGTGAGGCTGCAGGCTGATTGCCTGTCCACTGGAGGTGGGGGGTGGGGGAGGGAGCATGCAGGGTGTTTATGGAGACTTCTGGTAGTAATCACTTTTTTTGCGTGTCTCTCTGCCTTTGCGCATTTCTGCTGATCCAAGCACTACAGTGACAGTCTTGGCGGTGAGGGCCTCATGGCGCAGCTCACTGATAAGGCCCTCCAGGTCATCTGAGCTAGAGGCTCTTCTCCTGATGGAGAGTGATGTTAATAGAGAGAAGGGTATTGAGACATCAGTTAGAAAATGCTTGTGTATTAGTTCGTCCTTTTCACAGCTATTCTGTCCGTTTATGTGAGGCTGTTATTTCGATAACTCAAACAGGCTATCTCTATTTTTGACAACACCCTCGCGACTCTCTCTCCCCCGCATTCTCCTTGCTTTCAGGTAACTTCTCTTGTTTTCGTCTCATGGCTTGCTCGCTTGTTTGTTTGCTTGTTTGTCTTTCTGTCTGCCTTTTTTCTGTCCTTCACTCTTTCCTTTTTTCCCCCAACTTGACTCATTTTCTTTGTGCTCTCCTGTCTTTGTTGTGTCTGGCTCTGAGTGGGTGTGTCTCATGTGTGCTACAGAATTTAATGGCCTCGAAAAGCGTGACACTGCAACGTAATGGTAATGAGAAATCTGTTAACGATCTCAGATGCGCAATCTCGCCAAATTTTATTAGTGATATTTAGCTTCAGACTGTCCATTTTAGAGCTTTGCAGCTACTTAAAACTTCAATTACTGGGTGAGAATGGAAAGGTTTTCTCGGCTGACTATTGCTTAGCGATTGATTTGTTTTGCCGTATCGCATCCAGAGTTGAAAAACTTTTTCATATCTTTGCAGTGATTTAGGCAATAGAGTCAGGGCTAATGAGCTTATCCCTTTAATCGGATTACAGGCCTCTTGTACCCCCAACATCCCATTACACTTTCTCTCTAATGACTGCTTGATTATCCCAATGATAAAAACCTGGTAATGCTCTGCTAATCCCAGCTCTGAGACTGAGTTTGGGAAGACACAGGCAAACCAAACCCCATGGATAGGCATATCAGTGCTACAGCAGTGTTGTGAAAGTTCCCAAGTTGGTTATGTTGGGTTGTGGTGGCGCTAATGGATCCCTCTGTAGCCTGGTATAAGTTCTCAGGTGGTGTGTATGTGTGCTGTGACTTATGTCTGTGTCAGAGAGAAGGGCTGCATGTTGCTCCATCCTGTGTGCTTGGATAATCCTCACCCTACATTCCCTCTCCCCAGCTGGGAGAAGGCTCTTGTGTATTTTACCGCTGCATTAAAATGTGAAGGGCCCTCAAAGTGTTTTTTTTTTTCCACACAGCATTGCCAAATATGAGCACATCTTTGGTGGGTTCCAAGCAGGTCTTTCAGTCATCCATTACACCAACCACTCTCACACTAAACCCCTTCAAAGTGCATTCTTCTCTCCTCTTAAATCTCCCTATTCTCTGTATTGCTCATTTATCCCTGTCTCTATCACCCCCTGTTCTTGACTCTGTGAATAAACAATGTCATTATAAATCTCCTCCTTGTAAGGATAGAATCTGCTCTGATGGTGCAATGCCTTGCCTTAAAGTGCTTATTGTGAAGCGCTCAGCCTCTGGCCTTCCTTTTTTTGTCCCAGATAATGTTTGAATCCCGCATTTCATCCCCCAGTCTCTCTGTCGACATCTTTTCAAGTGAAACCTCGATAAATTCGTTTCCTGGTTTCATATTACTACCAGTTAAACCCTCATTATTCACCACCTACAATAACCTACTTTTTCCTCATCTCCCCCTCCCCATTCCTTTCTTTTCCCTTCCCACCTTCTCTCATGTGTTTCCAGCAATTTCTGCATTTCTGCATTCCAAATGGGTTTTTTGTCATTACACTACACACTATAAAGTCAGAAAGTCTGTTTTTCAGAACTTGGTGGACAATAATTTTCTTTCAACGACATTTGCTTCGGGCACTGAGGCATTGTTCTGAAACCTCAGACTGGATTCTATGATGCCTATGAAGCTCTATGACAGACATAGCATCACAGATTAGAGCGATTGTTCTGGTGATTTAGATGAACAGAACAGATTTTGTTGCCAAGATTGCCTCAGTGAATACAACTTTCTGTTCCATTCAGAACGGCATTTAAATCTCCAACAAAATGCTCTTTGTACAAACTGGTGCCCGGTGATTGCACAATTCTACTGCAGACTCAATCGTGTCTTTTTCTTGACCATTTACATTTTTTCAAAGGTCTGTAAGGGCCATCATATATGTCAAGGTTATTAAGCACTTGATGAAATCTGAATGAATGAGCTTCTTGTGAAGTCTGCAGCAATACAGTACTGCAGTATGCCATCATAGTGTCTTGTCATATGAAACACGCACGCGCGCGCACACACACACACACACACACACACACACACACACACACACAAACAGCTGCTTTGTTATCTCTGCTGCAAGCAGGGGAAGATCCTGGGGCAAGTTGCTATCTGAAATCAGATGGAGAACTGTACTTCCTCACACTGCTCCCTGCTGTCTTTGTGTGGCAGAGAGAAAGAGAGAGAGAGATCCGGCGGTGGTACATTCTGATGGCGGCCACTGTGTGTAAGTGCCCCTGAACATAATTATCTCTCTCTGGTTCAGCCCCTCTCTCTTAAGTCTTTTCTCTGTTTTACCATTCAGAGTGGAGCAGCTGCCCGCATGATGTCAAGGGCGAGAGTGCAGAGGTGTGTCTGCTGATTATTGTGTCTGTATATTTTCCAAAACTCACTGCAGCTAAAACATTCAGTGTTTTTAAATTTCATCTCATTGTCGTTCTAAGATCATTACAAACAAGTATTGAGAATGGCAATGCATGTATTTTAAACATTAATAAACATCAATACGCCCAAGATTGCTTTTGTGCCTGCATAAAACGCATTGAAGAATAGCAATTGTTTTTCTATCTCTCCCTCGGTTGCTCGTATCCGTTGTTTGATTAGTTTATCTTATGTTCTTTTTTCCTTTGGAATCATTGTTTGATTCTTTAATTGGTGGTAATTGGTGAGAATAATATTTTAATATGATGTTTTCCTTTTTGGTTGTTTAAATGTTCTTATTCGTTTTAGTTTTTTAATTGTTCTCCAATCACAAGTGAAAGTGTGTTGTTCTGTTTAAGTACCTCCTGCAGGTGTGTGCTCTCCCTCTGTCATATTTGTTTGACATGAAGAACTCTTGTTGTGTGTTAATCTTATAAATGGACCGAATGAAAATAGTGGCATTGGAAAATATTTGCAACCTTATTTGATACCCAAAGGGGGAATGCTTTGGTTGTCACTGGTATCTCCTTGTTTCCTGCTTCAAATCAGTCCCTGGACATTTGTGTCGTCCAGATTGTCATCACTGTGGCCCGCAGCTTTAGGCAGTGCACAACCTTGCTGTAGGTAACATTGGTTTGTTAGCTCCAGGATTACTGTGGTCTTGGACCAGTGTTGCACCACAATAAATGTTCTTGCAGCAATAATTCTGTCACATAAATCCTGTTGCACTGCCGGAGCATTATTACATCCCCAATTGTGATGGGTTTTTTAAATTTGGTGCTTCTGCCTTATGCTTCTTTGGCTATGCATCAGTACGCTTAGAAGGTTGTTAAATGGTTTTAAGCTGCCCATGGCCTCAGTGTGTGTTTGTCTTTTATATTAGTGTGGTACTGTGTGTTCTGCTGTGAACACAGGGCTCCCAGTTTAATAAAGAACAGACATATCTTAGAGCGGGCATTAAAAAAAGCATCAGAAGTAGACGAGTTGCTATGGACACCCTTTTCTGGCAGTGTCTGTGTCAGAGGTGATATGTGCTGAGCATTGGGAATCTAATTAGCATGCCATTAGCAAGGAAACAGCATGGAGCTTGAAAACAGACCGTGGAGGACAAAGCTAACCCCGCACCCTAACCACCCCCCACCACAAAAGATCATCCAGACACCTCATGCAGCTCTGATACTGTAGAACCTTCTGCTAATCCCTTTGCACTATTGCCCGGGAGGTCTGCAACACCTGACAGCCTTTACCTCCATTGCATCCTTTTACTCTTACTACTACCCTTTCCCACTCAGTGACCTCCAATCTCCAACAAGGTCATAATCTCACCGTGTCTCATATCCGTAATGTGAAGAGAGTCAGCTGAACTGCCAATCAAGGAGCCCACCAGGTCTGTTTACGTGCATTATTGTATGAAGTGTTGCAACATTAGATCTCCACTCATTACCCATACACCATGTGGAAAAGGCCACAAGTTCACATCGTGCAAGCAATTAAAACACGCCTATAGCTTCTTAAGTCTTGAAACCAGTACAAGAATAGAGTTACTAAAAGTGTGTGTGATAAACCTGTTGGTTGTATATTCCTTAACTGTTCTACATAATGTTAGCTTGCCATTTAATTGCAGATATCATATACTGTCAACAATTATGATATATTGGCCTTTAACATAACCACTGAGGTGATGTGGATTTGGAGAAACATCAGTACTGTTCATTTGGGCATTTTAAATGAAGTAACTATTTCCTTGCATCCATGTTCTTCACACTTTTGCCAGGCATAGCACTAATCTGCTCATGTGACACCTTTTGCAATGAAATCAGAACTCTTCTCCTGCTGATCAAATGCTTACACTGGTTTTGAGTTGTACTGAGGAGTCTCGTCTGTTCAAGGTCTGTGTCTCTGCGGCTGAATGATCACACTGAAGTTTTAACATTTCATATCTCATTGATGCTATGCTCACTTCAATATACCCCACGCGATTACAGCCACTCAAAGTGAAAAGAGCACTCTGGTTTATCATTGTATGCATCCAATTTTCAACCATACTTTCTGTCAGATGTCAATTACACACCTTTCTGCAGTGATTGGTGATACCTGTGTGTGCGCCGGTGTGTAATTGTGTTTGTGTTCGTGTGAGCTGAGAGGTAGCTTTTTGCAGAGGTGTAGTAACTGGAGACAGATGGTTGTACATTACTGCATGGCAAGGCAGCCCCCAGCTCCAGGCTGATTCCAGGCAGACTAGACCCCCTGCATGGCTGCCCTGTCTCTGGAGACAGCCAGTCTCGTCTGAACCTGGTGCCTGCAGCCTGTCTCCATCTGCGGCCAGTCGTAATGAGTATCTGCATCAAAGGGTGGGGGGGTCTGCATCTTCCTGAGTAGTATATGTCTAGTTATTCAACAACAATTTGGCTTTCGTTCCTGTTGAATCAGGTGCCCTTTGGAAGGGAACTAAGGAAACTAAGATACAAAACTAACCCCACTTTAAAATTATAATTCCCCTTAATTCACCAAAACACCCAGTAACTCACCTGGAGCTGTGATTGGTCGACTGATCAGAAACTCTGTGAATGTTTAGCATTTTGTGATATCAGAATTGCAGAGACTAATACAGTAAACCCCCAGTTTTACATGGATCAGTTTCAGTTACACACACATTTTTTGAGTACCACGGAATCTGCAAATATCCTCCACCTTGTTTTTGCTTTTTTGCGGCAATGAATATATTTTTTCTGGATTTTCCACACCAGGGTTGAGGCCCTGCGCTCCAAGCATCATTTCGCCGCACTCACTCTAACTACAGTTTGGATGATCACCTGGAGACCTTTCCAAAGAGCCCTCATTTGTATTTAGAGATTAGATCAGGAGTTATTCCCCAAAAACCTCTTAAGTGTTCAAGGAGCAGATTTGGGGGCATATTTAGGGTTTACACTATATAAATAGGAATTTGTAGTCATTTTTAAAAACAAACCACAACAATGTGTGTTTTCACTATATGCGGGTGCTCTTGGAACTGCATTGGGGGATTACTGTATTGCGATAACAAGTAGCAGACAATATATTGTTCTGCCCTATTTTGGTCTGGTATGGTTCAGAAGAGAAATGGCAAGACAGTGTAAATTTGCTCAAATATATGATCAGATCATTTTAAACATTTTAAACTGTACCTCATATTAAAATCAAGTTCATTATGTGTGAGATGCTAGAAAGTATGTCCCCTTTTTTCCTTTCTGTACTTAAGCACTTTACGGAGCATTTATGAGGTAAACTAAAAATAGCATTCCAGCAGTTGGTTCCAGGAATGTGGGCTAACTTTGTAGGCTAAAATGTACATCATAAATATGTAATATGTAACTGAACGTAGAATATTAGCCTGATACGAAAAATATGTGCCTATCTTTTAGAAAGCCTTTTTTGCTGAATAATATCTGTAAATCCAATTAGGCTTGTCTGACATGTAATTTGACTGTATAAAGCCTTTTTATTGCATAATCAAATGAGTTTAAATGATGAAAGTGTCTATTAAGCTAACTAAGGTGTCTAAATCCTATCTCTAAAATCAGCAAGGAATAAGCATGGTTCGATTTAGGCGGGTGCAATACATGTACCTGTAGATCTCTAAGGTTCAGACACATTGGTAGATGGATGCAAGTATTTGGCTCAAAACTGGCCATCCGCACTGTTGTCATAAGTAATCAAGTACAATCAAGAGTCAGGTGAAATCTCCCAAATGTACACAATACCATAACAACATGCTGAATGTACATATTTTTTGTCGAAGCTGGATTTTGGCTTCATAAAATGATGAGCAGGCTTATTTGTGTAAACCATCAATAAAGCCATCAAGAGAATACACAAATAAGAATCACAGAGGCAGCTGAACCTGCTGTTTTTTAATGCATACTGTATTACATGCTTGTGTATTGAAGGGTTTATTTCTTGTGCAACTTCATCAATTTTATCTTTTAAAATGGAGAAAGAGTCAATTGCATGGCTACCACTCTCCGGTCCTTTCTCTCTGTTTGCCTCCGTCTCTTGCTTTCTCTACCTATGTTGCTTTCTCTTTCTCTCTCTCTCTCTCTCTCTCTCTCTCTCTTGCTCTCTGTCTCTCTCTCTCGCTCTCTCGCTCCCGCTCTCTGTCTGTCTCTCTCTCTCGCTCTCTGTCTCTCTCTCTCTCTTGCTCTCTCTCTCTCTCTCTCTCTTGTTCGCTCTCTCTCTCTCTCTTGCTTTCTCTCTCTTGCTCGCTCTCTCTCTCTCTCTCTTGCGCTCTCTCTCTTTCTCTTGCTCTCTTTCGCTCTCTCTCTCTTGCTCACTTTCGCTCTCTCTCTCTGTCTCTCTCTCTCTCTTGCTCTCTCTCTGTCTCTCTCTCTCTCTCTCTCTCCCGCTCTCTGTCTCTCTCTCTCGCTCTCTGTCTCTCTCTCTCTCTTTCTCTTGCTCTCTTTCGCGCTCTCTCTCTTGCTCTCTCTCTCTCTCGCTCTCTGTCTCTCTCTCGCTCCTGCTCTCTCTCTCTCTTGTTCGTTCTCTCTCTCTCTCTCTCTTGCTTTCTCTCTCTTGCTCGCTCTCTCTCTCTCTTGCGCTCTCTCTCTTTCTCTTGCTCTCTTTCGCTCTCTCTCTTGCTCTCTCTCTGTCTCTCTCTCTCTCTCTCTCTCTCTCTCTCTCAGCTGGAGCTGGAGGCTGTCACACCCGATTTAATAAGCTTTTGCTACTATGGGGCATAAGCGTTGTGTTAGCGTGAAGTGATGCTGTTGTAATAAATGTTGTTGCTGTTGTTGATTTTGTGTTTTGTCAATTTGCTTTATATTTATATGTCTACAGATGTGTATAGGGGCGTTTTTTTGTTTGTGTGTTTTTTTTCTCCAGAGGGTTCTCTGGGATGTTTTTTTTTTTTGTTGTTGTTGTTATAATGCTCAGTATCACTCCTGTTTAAACACTCACCACTTATGATGAACCTGAGGTAGTGTCCCAGTTACTGCAGTGGCCGTGTTTGTGAGCGTGTTTTTCATGGTTGGATTTGTGGAGAAGCAGTGGTTAGCTGTTGCCTCACAGCAAGAAGGTCTTGGGTTTGATTCCTCGCTGGGACAGCTAGGGTCCTTTCTGTATGAATTTTCTCTGTGTGCTTTCCTTCCACCACAAAGATATGCATGCTAGTAAATGTACTACTTTCAGTGATTTTGACAAAAGGCATAGGCTTAGAGTAGGTCCCTGGGTGTTGAGGCTGCCCACTGTACTCACTGGTGTTAGGATACATTTAGTGGCTGCATTTTACTGCTTACTGCTCTTATTACTTTTTTAATTAATTCTATTTTCAGCAATCATTTTGTGTTTACGCTCCTGTAACACTCTTATTAAATCTTAGTATGTGCTGCCTTGCACTCACACATTCATTGTCACAGAATAATTTTAGGTCATTTTGGGTCATCCTATTTCTGTAGTGCCCTTATCTGTTTCTGTGTCTCATCTGATGAATATGAGCAAGAATGCAGTGGTCAGTGCAGTGGAGCAGGACAATACAGTCTTTATAGTGATGAACAAGTGCACTGCTGTCCCTGGTGCTTTGACTGGAGAATCTGTATTGAGTGAAAAGTCACAGGAAACGCTGCTTAGTGTGGTGGTATCCCCATTGCCTTAGTGTCAGGGCTGTCTTGGATCGAATCCATCGTTCTGCACGCGTGTGTTTCCATCTGAGTGATGGATGTGTGTGCAACGTTCTGGGTCAGTGATGAACGTGGGGCAGGCCTGTATATCAGTGTCAGTGTGGCAGCAGAGTGCCTACTGCTTTATAGCTGCTGGAAGAAGCTGTTTGTTAGCCTTGGGGCCCCATGTTGGTCATAACTTTATGCAGAGATGGAGACCCCTACGGAGGAGAAAAGTGCAGTCCAGTATATCCCCTGTACTAGTATCCTGGCATTGCTTTTGGTTTTACTGATGATTCAAATATTGTTTTGAAAGAGCATTTCAAAGTAGATTAGATAAATGTGTTTTCTTATCGATATGAAACCTGTAGTGTTTTGGCCGTGTTCCTTGGCGTTGTACCCTGTTCTGAAAATCTGTTAACAGTGATTTTTAATGACCAGTGACTCCCATAGAAACTGTGAAATGGTTCCACTTGGCTGTTGTTTTCATTGTTAACCTGCTGCCACTCAAACTGTTTGAAAACAACCAAGTGTTTTTAGTGCTAGACAATCTGTGTTTATTGCTTATTGTTGTTGTTTTTTTCTTGCCAAAAAAAAGGAAAGTACTACATTTTTGGTGGTTAAAATTATCACACATCCCTAGAAAATACTCAATGTATCTTCCAGCTTCAGCAGTCTGCCTTTCATTTTTCTACACTACATATGGTGCTCATTACCTGATGTTTGATCTAGTGTTGATCGATTCATTATATTGATAACTTCTGATATTTTCTGATGAAACTGGAGAAAATGGATTTTATTAATATTGCTCAGCACTGATAATGGAACCAATGATTGCATTGAAAAGATAAGCTGCTCTTTCAGTTTGGCCCAGTCTCTGTGGGATATTGTGATATTGATAGGCGAGACTGATAAATGCCGTGTGAAACAGTTTATTATTAGTGATATGTGAAGTTCATATATTGGATATTTGAATTTCAGTCAGTAAAATCCACCTTTTTTTATTCAAATAATTCATTTGTAGTGTTGTGCTGAAGCTGTCATCTGATTATTGACAGAAATAAATCTTAAACACTGTGTGCAACATGGTTTTTCTTACTATGGTATTGTATAATATACAAGTTCGCTTTTGTTAAGCTCTAAACCGTTTGGACCATAGCCTATTGAATTATCCGGTTGAAATGACGGATTACTTCAATTGGCAGTACAAGAAATTAGTAGTGAGCGTCTATGTCCCAGGAAACACTGAGACAACTTGTCACTTGAGTCACACAAGATTAGTTTAAAACTAGAGATGCATTTCTATGAGAAAATGCAGCGTGGCTTCATGGCTTATGCAATACCCAATGGTTGCTATGGTAACTGTGGTGCTTACTAGGGTGTCACTATGGTAGTAATAGTGTTTCTTTAGTTACTAGGATGTTGGATGTAGGCTATTACTTGGTTGCCATGGTTTTCCAGTTTATCAAAAACTTAATTTTGACTGTCCATTGCTTAGACATTGATAATTGTGAGACCTCTACAAACACTTTGCACAAAGAAGAGAGTTCTTTGGCCAGATGTGAAGCCACATCCCACTTATTTACATGCCAGGGCTCCAAGCAGTAAGCCGCATTTTCAATGTATTCTCTGTGTGGGGGGAAAATGGACTTTAAGTGAGAACATCTTAGACCCTGTGCTTTAGATGGCATGCACTCAAACACACTGCCCAAACTATTGGTTTTCGTGCTCTGGAGCTCACAGATGGAAAAGAAAATAAGAGGGGAAAAGAGACAGTTAGAATATAAATGTGATAATGGGGTGCTGGATGTAGATCTAGCATGAGAGGGGGTGTGTGAGTTTGTGTGAAGTTAAGGATACGATAGATCTTAGCTCGAAGACCAGCTCTGAGTGTGAATTATAAAAAGGAGTAAGACTGAGGGAACAGGGAGTATGGGTGGAACCCTGTGGGAGAAAATTCGATTTCCTGCCGTTTGGATTGAAACATTTCACAGGGAACCTTAGGAGAATGTGCTGGTTTAGAGGGAAAAAATGAAATGTTCTCAGGTGCTCAGAAGATGAAGAGAACATTTTCTTCTCAAATGTAATGTGTCTTTCGCCGTCTCACATGGTAGCCTATCTACTGAAGACACGCGCGTCAGCGTGCCTTGCACTTTAGGAGATGTGTGCGGACTTTAATGGGTTTATAGTGGCTGTACAGTGGCTGATGCATTAGCAGGTGAGAGAG
The DNA here is from genome assembly GCA_037974565.1 of Clupeocharax schoutedeni. NCBI lineage: Eukaryota > Metazoa > Chordata > Actinopteri > Characiformes > Alestidae > Clupeocharax > Clupeocharax schoutedeni. The sequence continues at coordinate 10,661,915 of JBBPDH010000002.1, read as the reverse complement.
AGCACCGGCCTACCCTGTTCTCTTTAAAGTAAAAATCTTTTCAAGCGCAATGCCGCTTCGGTTGAATGACTCTTAGTGTGTTTCATCACCTGCCCATATAACATCACCACTCTCCCAGCCTTGAGTCAGCCCAAAGCTTGATCTAGGCCTGGTCATGCAACTCTGTACTACAGTGACTGAGGTTGCATCCTCCTGCTGTGTGCGTGTGTGTGAGAGAGAGAAATTAATAGTGCAGTGCAGTGTTTGAATGATGGAGCTGTAGGCCTCAAGGGCGCCCTCACCTCCAGCCTTATGCTCCAGTGGTCCCATACACTTTCTCCCATCCAGCACACTCACGTCAAACACTTTTCCAGAGGTTTTCTGATGCAAGGAAAGCCCTTTTAACACCCTACACCACAAAGGCCTGTATGTGAGCCGACACTTTCATATAGGGCTCAACAATTAGTCGTTTTATATTAAAATCATTAACACATTAACACGCATGCAAGAGCTGCAGTTTTAATTATATCTAGCATCAATCAAGTCAAGTCAAGTCGATGTTTGTCATTTTGGTCAAAACAAGTCCACAGTGAAACAAAACAATGTTCCTCCAGGGTCCTGGTGCAATACACAAGTGCATAGGGCAACACGGAGTACAAGACTTAAAAGCAAGAGAACAGGACAGGCTGCAGTACAGCAGCCGAAAACCGGAAACGGTATCAAGAGTGAATACAGTATTGTTAGATACAGTATTCTAGCAGCAGTAGTGAAACCTGCAATGAATGTAAAGATTTATGGGGTTTGTTAAAACAGTGGTAAAGAGTGTGTGAAGATATCCATAAATAACTTCCACAGGATGGAACTGTAACAGTATATAAATAAAGGGAATGGTACAGCATGAGGTTGTTTATGAGGCAGTGGCCGTTCGGATGATTCTTGTTTATGGGGTAACAGTGTAAGAGTGTGTGCGCGCATGTGCGTTTAGGAGCAAGTTTAGGACTATGTTTGTGTGTGAGAATTGCAGTCCTGATTAGGGATGAGGACTGAGAACCGACTCCAGCTCATCAAGGTTATCATGGTTATCGATTCCTT
>JBBPDH010000002.1:10627006-10660744 GCA_037974565.1 Clupeocharax schoutedeni | reverse complement strand
TTTATTTCATTTTGTAAAGCTGCTTTGTGACAATGACCATTGTTAAAAGCACTATATAAATAAAACTGAATTGAATTAAATTGAATTTATGTCAAACTGTGCATCTTCTCTGCTGGAACTTTCAACAAGAAGGAATCATGGTGGGGAAGAGCAATTTAGAGTCAGACTTCATTTCATGAGGAAAGATCACAACAGTACTACCAATGTCTATTAAATAAGCAATATTTCAAAACATGTTTCAACTAAACATGGTTTAAAATTCCAGAAATGCTGTGTGTTCGACACTCTGTACTCGAATGCCACTGCTTCGCATCGAAGCAGCTCATCTGTTCTTGAAGATCGATATCTGAGGTTCTAGCATTAGTGCCACACAGACGGGTCAGTAGATTTTTAACTAAAGAAACTTGAAAATGAATGCAGAGTGCGTTCTTTCCACCAGGACTGAGTGGAATGGACACCCTGACTAAGCTCTGTGGTAATTAATACACTTTATGTCTAACAGGCACAAATTCCACCAGCACTGAGCAGAAGCTAGAGACTAACACAGCATTTATGCACCATTCAGAGCTGATTTAAACACAGTCCCCTTCTCAAGTCTTACTGGTCAGAGCTGCATTCCTGTCGACTCTAATCAGCGCCGTCTTAGGCTATAATTGGGAAGTGTAATAATAATGAAGTCTAATAATGTAGAGCTCATGAATTTGCAGTCTGACACCTTACTTTTTCAGCCCCCAGTCTGAACAGCTGGGACATACTGTTCGCCAAAACATGCCTGGAGCCTAATCATAGAAAATAATCACATTTAAATCATAATATTGTTCAGAAAGCATGCACACAAATGTTCTCCAACTTGCTCAAACCTTCTTTCATGGTAGATTCACAGTAGTTACTGTAGCGCCTGCATGGTTTAGGGCTGTTTGTGAACTTTTTGAGCTGGTAGTCCAGGCACCAGGCTAAACTGAAATGTAGAATGCACAAACTTAAATGAACAATTGCAGATTATTATAACTATGAAGTAGTAACGTGAAGAGCTAGATATATAATTTTAGCCTTTGTTATTGATTCATTTGATTTTCTCCACTGTAAAGTATCCCCTTTATCCTAAAGTAGCAGGAGCTCACAAATATATATGTATGAATCTCAAATTTCAAAAAAGAAATTGAGTTGTCCATTGCCTGGAGGCAAGGCTCAGTATTATTTAATAAGTGAATTTAATAACTTAAATATAAAAAGGATATGGCCTAAAAATAGCAAACAGCAGGGAATGCCTCAGATATCTTTGGACTGATTTAAAAAAAAAAACAACAAAAATAAGCAATTAAATCAATCAATCCATGTTGGATTTACATGTGACATTACAGTTTTAAACAAAAAACATCATACTTTGTAGGCCCTGACTTTAAAGGTCCTTTGTTTAAAGAATTGTAGATTTGTTCTATGTTTGAATGATCTGATTTAGAACTACTATTACGACTAAAACATAACAGTTTGCACAACTAAGCTCAAGTAGAAGGCTTGACCCATTAGGAAGCATTGCACACTCTCCCTGATCACCTAGTGGGGTTCACAAATAAGAAACTACAGCTTCGCTGAGCACTAGGACTTTCCAAAATATCTGAATGGAGTTGTACAGGGTACACACACCCACACTAACGTCTTGCACATGCATGTAACTGTGATCTAGTTTTTATCCCAGCTTTCTCCCAGCTCGTGCAAAAACATTGTCCCTCATGATTCCGCTCAGTTACTTGTTTAAATCATTAGTTTTAAAGATCATTTTCAGAAATGATTAGTATGCTTGGAAATAAAGCATTTTGTAAATCTTAGAAAGCTGTTGTGTGATTCGCTGTTGTCCATTTGCCTTCGCTAAAAACAAACACTGGTTGTTTTAGCAGTCTTTAGGAAGCCTGTACATTTTTGACTGTAATATTATTTTGTATACTTTGAAACATATGGTTTATCATGTTACAAATTTAATGAATAGTGATGACCTTTAACAGTTAATAGAAAACACTGGTTATGTCTCAGGATTAATACCAGAGTAGTAAGCCTACATTTTAAGTGGTTAGTCTGTGACATGCAGGAAGCTAAGGGAAAGCAGATGTTCAGCTAGTGGTGCTTTTCTTCTTGCCAAGTTGAAACATATTTAACAGAGCGGTAAACACATGCTGTGTAATTTATTATGGGACTCTGCACCATTACATGAGTGAACTGGAAAGGCTGGAGAAATCTTGTGTGAAATTCTGCCCATCTCTTTTCTTTTTCTAATCACTGTTTCATATCATTTTTGAGTGGTCCCATGCTATGGAGTGGTATAGAGTGATGTACAGGGGGTCCTCGAGTTACGAGGGTCTCTTTATGACGTTCACCAGGGCAAACTAGTTTAGCGGCGGGCGGCAGAAGAAAACGCAGAAAGCACAGAATACTCACGACTTATGAGTGAGTACGCTTATCAAAGTGCAAGTGTTCCATTTGCTTTGCTTGGTGAGTTTTTGGCCTTTATCACGGCTTCGGAACAATTTTTTTACACTTATTTTTTGGTCACTACAGTGCAGTGGACAGGTAAAGTATATTTGTCCATTTCCTTTTTCTGTGAAAAAGTTGTGTTTTTATGTTCTAGATTTTACACCTGTGTTAGGATAGGTTATTGACTTAGGCTAGGGTGTGTTTTGGGTTACATCTTTGTCGCAGGAGCAGATCTCCATCATAAGAATGGTGAAAAGCAACAAACAAAACTTTGGCAATACACATGTAGAGACACACAACACATACACAGACATACCTACTGAGAGGCTTTCACTTTTCTTCGCCTTTTATGTTAAATACATGCATTTTTAAAATTAATTTCCACTCAGACGAGCTTCATGTTAAGAAGATTTGTGGGCAAATTGGGCTTTAGATGTAGAACAGAACTGGCATCTTTTCTCACAGCTTGAATATCACGAGGGCTCCTCTTTTCATGGGCATGGCTAATAGTACTCATTATGAAGGTCTGGATAAATTATAGATAGAAGCCAGTGAAGCCTGACTGCCTCCAACACGCAGGTATTGATCTCCAAAGCTGGGCCATGCTCTAACTGAATTAAGACTGTAATGCGCTGTAGCAAATTAATGTCTTATAACACGCACATCAAATATTCCATTCTCAGAGTGCAGAGGTACACTCCATTCTTGTTCAGTCTTAGATAGAGGAAATGATATTTGCTGTGTTTAGCATTCCACCTGGTTCTTTTGGGATAAAAGACCTATACCTATATGTTGAGTACAGACTTATAATACAAGTGTAATAACAGCAGTATAATGTGAAAAAATACATTTTCTAGATATGACACACACAGAGAATGTTATTAAATGGTTATGCAATAGGATAAAGAATAACGGAATATAATAATAACATAAAATTATAGGAATATTACACACTATACATAATTAAAACAATACATGCACCTGTCTGATATGTGGCAAGTTACAATGCATTGTGTCTTCTCACTAAGTTTACGCATTAGATGGGCTACGCTCATCAGTGAGCCTCGATGCCTATGACCCCATCACTGGTTCACTGGTTGCCTTTTTTTGGACTGTATTTGGTAGGTTCTAATCACTGCATACAGAGAGCATTTCACACGACCTGACGGAGATGTTGTGACAATATGGCCCCTGCCCATTTTTCCTGCTTCCAACACATTACTCACTTCACCTGTCAGTGGTTTAAACACGGCGGCTGAGTGATGTATACTATTAAAGCACAAACACCAAACTAGATACATATATAATGGTAAGGAAGGGAAGAAAAAAGTGAAGGATGTGTATCTGGGCATATACATATATCTCTCTGTGTGTGTTATGGTTTGGTGCTTGCTCCCTTTCCATGAGTGAATGATACTCATATCTGTCTGCTGTGGATGCTGACAGACACTCTCCTTGTGTAATTTCTCATTATCCTCTAATTTGTGAACATTTTCCAATTGATTAAAATATTCATTCATTCATTTTCTGTAACCACTTAGTCCTCACTTGGGTCACGGGTACCTGAACCCTATCCCAGGATCGATCACTCCTGGGCAGAGTGATTCATGTCTAATAATTTTACATTTTGAGCGATTTAGTCTGAACCATCCCTATCCGTATCTGCAGTGACGCCACAGTTTAGCTGGGACTTTTTGAGTCCTGCATTCCTTAGTGGCTGTGCTGTGGTCTCCAAGATTCTGGCTCTGCTTCATCTTTTGGATACTAAAGTAATATTTGTGAGTTATTAATATTTTTTCAGTATTCCCATTAAGTCATTTTGCAGTGTTCAAATTGGTTGATGCTGATTGGTTTTCAGAAAGCAATGCTTGACAGACACCTCTCTTGTGGGCACAACCCAACCCCCCCCCCCCCCCCCCCCACACACACACACCACCACAACCACTTTCATTTTTTCTATTTCTCACTCTCTCCCTCCCCCCTCTCTCCTTTTCGTTCTCTTTCTCTTTTTTCTTCTTTTCACTATCTCTGTTCTGTCTGCTCTCTCTCTCTCATATACACACTTACTTTAATGCTCACCAGAGCAGATGAAGAGTGTGTTAGGGACGGCCAGCTGTTGAGTGTTGTATTATGAATGTGGTCCCTGCTGGGTGCTCACCTCTCATCTCATCTCTGCGGCCTGTTCCCCTCCATAGCAAGAGCACGGTCAGCTCATAACAGCAGGAGACACCCCACCTAGCCCTCCCTCTACCTTCCTTGCTCTTACTCTTATTCTGTAGCTCCTCTTACCTTCTCCCCAGAGGGCTGCTTGGACCCTGTTCTGCCCACAAAAGAAAATGCAATTTCCAATTATGAGGTTTGGATAGGGTGGGGGATGGGGGTTCTTACTGTCTCCTCTTGTAGGGGGTTGGGGACATTAATGTCCAGTCTAGTGTCCAAGGAGTAAAATCAAATAGTTGATGTTTCCACAAATATACAAGGAATATCAACAGATGTTCCTCATACATCTGTGGTACCCCGAAGCTTAGCATCAGTATAATTCTGTGTCTTTTAGAAGTTTTGTGTAGCATTTGCCTGCTCACTTAACTGACACAGAACCTTATTTTTTACTTAACAGGCCGCAGTACCGTAACAGTCTGTTGTATATCAGCCTCTAGGCTAAAACCTTTAACAGACAATTCACATCATTTGTCGCCTACATCGGCTACTGATTTAAACGGATGTTTGGGCCCACCTTTTAGATTGTAGCTCATACTCTCAGGCCTGCTGTCACTAGATTACTAGCAGTTTATCATTTCAGGCCCTGTTTAAACTAGACATTACTATCCACTCTCTGTAAACCAGTATTAGCACATTTTGTCTGGGTCAGATATGCACAATTATATCTTTACCCCAAATGTAGGTCATTTGTAGTTCATGTTTAATGTCTGAAGTTTGCTGCTTTGATTTTCTTCTATTAGTGGCGCTGTGAATCCAAAGGATTTATCTTGTATGTTTAATATTTATTATTAATACGTATGATGTAATACTTCACCAAGTGATCAAAAAGAACTCTTTAAAACAGTTTTCATGGCAGTTCTGGAAGTTCTGGCTTTATGACAGTAATCAAGAGCAACAATTAAGAGTAACATCTGCTCGAACGTGAAATCAGCATCTCTTTGACACCTTTAGGGATGAAAGAAAGCATGAAATGCTATACATGTGAATGGGTATACATTTTTATCTTCCACAGTGTGTATGATGTTGTGTGCTCCATTCAGATGTCGATGCTTTCAACACAGCTGAGTGGAACACACAGTTATCCACATTTTCTTTTTCCCTAGTGTTCACATTTACGGCATTTATCAGAAACGATATTTACAGCATTTTATCTAAAGCAATTTCCATTCTCTAACTACAGGGGACAGTTTTCCTTGAGTTTAAGTTTTGACTTGGATTTAAGGGTCTTGCCCAGAAACCCAGGGGTGAAGTTAGAGGACATGAAGTTAGTTGGTGTGAGGGTAGAGGATGAGGATATGAAGTTAGTTGGTGTGAGGGTAGAGGATGAGGATATGAAGTTAGTTGGTGTTATTGTAGAGGATGAGGACATGAAGTTAGTATAACTTTGTGTGCTCCATTCAGGTATATTGAAAGCATCCCCCCCCCCACACACACAATCTATTTTGTTTTTATTCAGTGTCCGACATGGCCATTAATAAAAAAAATCAGCCATACACTTAAAACCACCTGCCTAATATTGTGTAGGTTCCTCTCTTTCTGCTAAAACAGCACTGACCCATCAAGTCATGGACCCCACAAGAACTGTAGTATCTGGTACTGAGACAACAGCAGAGTCCCGTAAAGTGTGGTGGGGCCTCTGTGGATCAGACTAGTTTGTCCAGCACATCTGTGGAATTATGTAGTCAAGTTGTGGAATGGTTTGTTCCTCAAACCATTCCTGAACAACTTTTTAACATTGTGACAGGGTACATTACTGCTGAAAGACACCACAGTCTTTAGGGAATACTGGTGGCACGTGGCCTGCAACAGTGTTTGTTGTCAACAAAAACTACAAAAACACAAACACACAATCTAGCGGTAAGCGCATTAGTGTGTATTAGGTAATGCAGGAGAGCCCTCAGCTCACCATTTACACTGGGTTTCCTCACTGAGCATAAACACAAATACTCCTTCACTGGGTTCAGATTCTGTGACCTTTATTAACAAGAGAAAATGAGGTAGTGATTGTGTGAGAGGGAGAAAGAGGGGAAACTTGTGGGCTCCATTTTCATTTCAATATATTCAGTATTTCAGAGCGCAATTAGTGGAACTAATTATCCAGGCACCCTTAACAATGGCCAAGACATGTGATGGTCTCTAATTAGATTTCGAATGAGGAGAGAAACCCCTGCAGATTACACGCAAACACTCCAACACTCTCACACACAAACTTCACTCTGAACACTTCACTGTGCTGTTTGTTCTGCGCCTTGTCTGCCATTCTTTTAATGCTGATTTTCTTGACTTTTCTTGACGTTTCTCCGTCTGTTGCCCTAGTCATTTGTCCACACAGACGCACACATTCGCACCCTTTAGCATTAGCTGATTCCTCATGTTGTCAGCTCTGAGTGGAGAGGACTAGGATCAAAGGCATTGCCAGCCGCTTTGGGCTGTAAACAAACCTGACTTATTCTCTCTCAAAAACACACACACACACACACACACACAAATATCCTGTCTGAGAGCTATAGGTCCATAGACACACAGTGTCCTACATTTTCTACTGTCGTGCCTGAACACTCCATTACACCCCTCGTCCCCATGCATATCTCCATTTTACTGTTTTCCTTCTCTACCCTCTACCCTCTTCCTCTTATACTCAAAAAGGTGTGTTTCATTATTATTTGGCATATTAAACATATATTAAACATACATAGACATATTTATTATATGTACATATATGTAGATGTATCAAACCTATGGATGCAAAATACCCTGGGGGCACTGTCCCTGTAACTAATGATTATAAGTTGCTCTGGGTAAGGGTGTCTGCCAAATGTCACTTTACCTTTACCTTTACCAATTATATCAGTATCAACAGAAGATTGTTTAAAAATGGTTTGTTTTTCTCCAGTAATGCATATCTGCATTTTATTCATTGTAATGCATTGGTAACCCTGTAGGAAAAATATTGTATTTCTCTGTAAATCTATTTATAAATGTTTGTGTCGGTGTCGAGCTACTATACTCATCATCAGCTCATTCCTGCCTCAGCTGTGACCCCCCTGGCTGTATCAGTATAACAGCACTGGTGGGAAGAGTGTGTAGAGGTGCCACAGTGACTGATGCTCCTGTTGGGAGGATCGTGATGTGCATATAGCAGCACAGGGTGAACAAGCCACTGCACAGGCCAGCAGCACTCCCCACTATGACCCTCCACTCTGCTCTGTACACAGTCACCAAATCACCCATTCACCTCTGTCACATCCCCCACTCACTCCTTCTCCTCACAGCTCTCCCCCACTCTCTCCCATGCTCACACCTACAGAGCTGCTTCAGCTCCAACATGACTTACTGTGTGCTTGTCAGAAATATGACTGCAGTGGGCGGCCGTGAAGTTTTATTTCTGGACTTTGAAAGCCCAGAATGACATTTAATTCCTTCTAGGCGGACGCTTCTGCTCCACCTCGCTGGGACAGTTGAGGGACATGGGTGGGGGAACATCATGGGCTGGCCTGGGAAAAAAAATATTCTACACGGATTTCTAAGTGTGCAAAAGCATCTTTTCATTGCATGTTCTGCTGTGCGATTGGTTGAGTGAGTTTTTAAAACCCAAAATGACTTCACAACTTGTGTGTGTTTGGGAGGGAATGGGGGGAGGGGGTGAGAGAGTAAGGGAAGGCTGTTAAGCTGCTTGCCTGCGTGCCCATCAGTAGGAGAAGAGCCAGAGGCAAGTTTTCTCTGCGCGTGCACACACACACTCATACACACGTCTTAGTGAAGAGCCCCTCTTAATGTTGGGATTAAAGAAAGAAAGGCGCTCTCTCTCTCTGGGGGGTAGAGGCGGGTGGTTATAACTCCTTAAGACTGCTTTTGCATCCATCACAAGTGGAGGGAAATGAGGGGCACTTTTACAAAGAGGGTCTCATTTGAAGCCGCCGTACTGATGACTTCCCCTGGGCACTTTATCCTTAATGATGGTGTGGAAGAGCAGACTCTGCTCCCACATCCTCTGTTTGACCCAGCAATCCCCACGCCCAAGATAATCAGATAGCCACTGGTGACCTCAGCGGTTTGTCCTTTCTTTTGGATGTAAGTCTATTTTTAATATCTGCTCTTGTTTTTCACCCTGACCTCTACAAGAAAAATAGTCACAATCCACAAAACATATTCAGCATCGATACCTCAAAAAGACAGGGCCTAGTCAAAATAGGTTTATGGATTATTTGCTGAAGGAGCAAAAGATTTGAGCTTTTTATAGACTATATCTCTTTCTCTCACTTTCTCTGTCTCTCTTTTATGGTCAATTTTTCTATCTTTGCCTCCATTTTCTCAATTCAGCTCAATTGAAGTTAAGTTGCTGTCTGTCTCTGCGCCATCCTGAAGCTATGGCCTAATAGCCTACTCCTCAAACCAGCAATTCCACCATTATTTCTTATTATTTCTTCTTTCTCTACCTCCCTTTCTCTCTCTACCTCTATATCCCCCCTCTCTGTCTAGCTCACTCCCCCCCTCTCCTTATCCCTCTCTTTCTCTCTACCTCTACCTCCATATCTCTCTCTCTACATATCTCCCTTTTCCCTTGTGCAGTATTTACCACAACACAGTCCTCCATCACATTCATTTTTCAGAGAAATGAAAGCATGACATTGTTTGTGGCTTAAACATTGCATCGGTGTTCAGCACAATTCTTAAAGATATTGCACTGAGGTGATCTTCCCCCATTTTTTCCCTCTGAATAACTGTCAATTGGTACATACAGTACTTAAACAGGGCGTGTGAGTGCAAGCATATACCTTCTCCATGACACTTGACCTGGGTTGGGAATCATCTGTTGAGGTTAGTAGAAAGAGCTTAGTACTAAAGACAAACATTTCTGGGCATGTTCAGCTTTAACTTGCCCAACAGTACCTTTTTGTTTTTGTTTGTTTGTTTGTTTTTTTGGAAAATTCTTCAGGGATCATAATCATTTCATTGAAAAGCTGGTGGTATCAAAACCAGCAGGAATAAAATACCTAACCATGAATTCAGACAGCTGGCCATTTTCACCCTCCTCCTGCTCACACTACACCGAGGAGCAGGTGAACATGCTCAGAGACTAAATCTGACTGCAAGGTTTTGTACACATGGCCTAAAAGAATGCCCACAATCTGCCAGCACCAGTTGTAGGATAACAAGACAGAGGAACTAAGCCATTGTTCCAACCCACAGAGCCAGTTGTGCTCTCTTGCATTACCAGCCGCTGATGGCTGAGGCTTTGTCGGATCAACGGCAGCAGCGGCGGCCTTATAACTTTATTGCATGTCATACGTTGTACAAGATGACTGCAATAAACTTCAGATCAAATTCTATGCAATATAATTTATGTTGTGTGTGACACTGTACGACATCAGTTAAGTTTAAGTGTGCTGCGTATAATATGGGGCAGGCTTTTAATGCCTAGAAATTGACATTCACACCTTCTTATAGCTGGCATGAGTGCTATGTCATGCCATGCCGTTAGTGGTCATATTTTTGAAGTGTCCATCAAGGCTGAGCTCACATTCTGAGAGTTTAGTCCAGACATTTCGGCAGAAAAAAACACTCACTAAATTGGCCGTTAGGAAGCACATCACATTAAATGCTCAGTGATGGTAACTAATGATAAAAGAATGCTTTTACAATTTGCAATTCCAGTCTGGTATTGTGTCAGATGTGCCATTCATGAGCCCATATATAGAAACAGATTTTGGACATTGGCTAGCAAAAGCCATTTGGTATTTGCAGAATTTGGGAATGTTACTCTTTCTTTTTAATTTCATTTGAGCGTCCAATTCATACAGTACAGGAAACAGCAAAACTAAAGAAAAAGTATTGTAGGTAAAGTGGTAGCTTAAATGGCATGTTTAATTAACTTGTTGTTTTAAGCCCGTAATAAATGTATTGGATACCTCTGGCAGAGCTAACATTGGTTAGGTCACGTTTTAATTCAGGCTGCTTTTAAATATGAGTGAGCGAGAAAAGTATGGCCCTAGAAATAATGAACTTCTTGCTCTTAGAAAACTAGCTATAGTGTGAGTTTGATGGGCAATTCTGCAAAAATCATCATGCCCTTTTACATAGAAATGAAAAATGTATAAAATATATATGAATGCATGAAGTATCTATGAATCCTGCTATGCACTGATCAATAGCACAGAAATATAGGATCTGTGCTGCGATAACAAATCATGGATCTGTGCTTGACTAGCCAAATACTACTGGGACAATGAAATGTTAATCTAATCAGGACTCGCTGTGTATAAAATAATATAACGGGGTTTTTTTTTGGGGGGGGGGTTACTTTATTCATTTAAATTATCTGAGGTTACAGCTGGGATAGCAATTGGAGAGGCTAGGCTTATTTCAAGAGTGGCACAAATTGCCGAAGGACGAACAATTTGGGGAAAATATCTAATTACAGTCCTAATTTCCAAGACTGCGCTGGTAGTCTGCATCGTATCGAACGTCTGGGGGGGTGTTATTTCAAACATATTTTCTTCTAGAAACAAAAGAATCAGATGAAGTGATGCACTATCTTATACCAATTAGCCATAATGAAACCAAGAAAATACTTCATTCTGATCAAAGTAAAAACTTTAAAAAAAAAATAAGGAGGAAACAACAAATCTAACTATTGTTAATATATTAGAAGTTAGAAAGGTAAATGATCTTTGAAATGAGAGCCATGAGGGTTGTTGTATTATTTTAGATCTACTTTCAAACCAGATAATCACTGCTACTATGTCCTTCACCTATTCTTTAATCCATGTATATCTCATGCAACAAGATGAAGAATTTGGCTGTGCGACACCACTGTTAAATCATAAATCAAAAAGTTGATGTGACTGAAAAAAAAAACCAGAAAGCAGATCTGAAATAAGGATGAAAAAGTGGTTTAGATAAGTGTGTTGTAGTTTCTGATGATTACAAAAAAGATGTGTTGACCTGTGTAATCAGAGGCGGTGTTTAAGGTGAAACACTCCACAAAAAAATCAAAATCTTGTGTTAATGAGTACTTCGCTGCGCTCAACAAATCTGCACATCAGTCATTTGTGCATGTGTGAATGAGTGAGAAAAGGATGGCCTTTGAAAGAAGAAAAGAAAAAAAGAGGTGGTGAGAGGGTGGGCGGCGGAGAGAAAATGTCAGAAACCGAGTCAAGGAAAGGCTGTAGAGGTCAGCTGCACATTTTCTTCTTGTTTTCTCGTTTTTTCCTCGGTGGGCTTGATGTGTCTGTAAATACAAGCTCTCTACCGGAGTACCATGTTTAAAAGCAAAGTCACGTACAAATCCTGGGACCGTCGACCTCTTCAAAACTTCTGTGCTGCTGCCCAGCTCTGCTTTTATCTCTCTCTACCCACCTCTTATCTCTCTCTCTCTCTCTCTCCCTCCCTCCCCCCTTCCTCATTCCATGCTGCCAATTATCTAGCTCTCAGTGACCATGTGTGATTGTATTTAAAAGGCTGGGAAAGAGGAAGATCGCTTGTTCACTGCAGGTGATGCCAGGTGGGGAAAAGGGGTAAGCAATGCACAGAGATGTGTTGAGAGTTGGAGGGAGGGTGGCAGTAAGTAAGGGTGCATTATTGTGCCCTTTAAGGCTGCCCAAATGAGCTGCACACTGTAGAGAAGAGCTTTATACAGAGCTTCCCTTTGTCCTTGTTTACACTATCATTGAACCCTCCTCTTCCTCAGAAGTAGCACTCTCACTCCTAATCTCCTCAGCTCTCCTTGAAGTGGCCCGCTGCTGATATCATGCCGAGGAAGTGGTGTTGCCTTTGGGTTGGGGGCTGAGGGGCTTTCTGTTTAGCCTTCCTTCCTCCCTCCTTAATTGTTTAATTAATCCTTAACCTGTTTGCATTTGCATTAATGGTGGGATTATGTTAATTGACAGACTCTCTTGCTGCAGGCGCTATTTGATATTGTAATGGAGATGAGCAGGGTTAACGTGCTGCATCAGCGTTGCAGGAAGCCTCATTTGCTGATGGTCCAGGAGGGAGCAGCTCCCAATCTTTAACTATTGTCTTTACTCAGTTGCACGGCAAATTGAATTGGAATGTCAGATAAGAGAGCATGGCGTGTTACAATTGGCTAATTCCTCACATGTTAATCTCCGATAGTTAAGTGGTGTTTTGGCCCCTGGACTGCAGAGGCTTTGACATAAAAAAGATTATTTTTAAGGATTCTTCAAAAAACAAAAGAAAAAAAGAATTTAGTGCCTATATTGGCTTTTGAATGAATAAATTGTTCTTTTAAATGATGTGTACATAATTCTTTAAAGATCCTAAATTAGGTTGTTGTTTTTAGAGCCATATAGAACTCTTTTATGTGAAAACAAGCTTTGATATGTTTTTAAAAAATGTGTAATGACTATGGGCACTTACTTAACTAAAGGAACCAAAAACCTACACACTTTTAACCTTGAGCAGAGCTATTTGGTGTAAATATAATGTACTAAGACCTGCTAGATTGTGTAAAAAGTGTTCCTTTTTAGGGGTTCCTAGTCCTAGTAGTTCTGCAGTGTTATCTTTGCCCCTCCCTAAGCCCCAGACCAGGCTGCATCTTATCTCAGGCCGTCCAGTGCCACAGCCACACTAATCCAGGCCAGATTGGGGTCACAGAGCAGTTGCAGATTCTAGAACGGAGCCTTGCAGGCTGGAGATGGTATCTACTTGTATAATATATACTTTCACCTATTAGGACATGAGGGTAAGGAGAAGCATTCATCAGAGAGGGACAGAGAGGTTTTGCCACAGGGCTCAGAGCTCTGACATACACTCAGGTGTATGACTGACTCTCATTGAGAGGATATCTTTGGTGTATCTTTCAAGCGGTCAGCCTCGTTCGTGTGTTGGCCTGAATGCTGATGGCTTTGCTCTGGCTGGAGCTCAGTGCTGCAAGCCTGGCTTGGCAGCTTAAAGAAGCCTTTGAGCTGGTGGCCAAAAATTGTTTGATGTTTTCTGTAGCTTCATGCCTTACAAGTTGAGAATTTAGTGTTGGCATGGAAACAGCAAGTTTCTGTCTGGCTCTTGTTGGGAAGTTGTTATGGTAACAAACTCATTTTTTTCCCTTTTTCTTCTTTATAGAATACGATATCTGATGGTAGTAGCGAGCTCGGGACTTGTGTCCCTCGGGGGCTTGGCAAACGTTTGGATAAAGGATGATTATTGATTTTGGCCGCTGCCTGTTTTGGATGGTATCATGATGTTCAGCAAGTTTTCATTCTAGGGGAGGACAGTGTTGGCACTGCTGTATTGGAACAAATGAGGATTGTCCAAGTCCTTGCCCACAAACACATTCACACATAAAAACAAACATACATATGCACTCTATACACAGTGCGTTAAAAGAGAGTCACGTTCCAATTTTCTGCTGGCTCTCTAGGAATAAGTGGAGTAATAAGTTCAGAATAGCCAAATCGATTTGATCAATTGGCTTGATCCCCATTGCTGTCTCTCTTAGGTGCTGTTGTGAAAAAGAATGTAATTTCAAACATATGCTTCTGCTCTTGAGCCTTTGGCAAATCTCTTTGCCCTTATTAAGTTTTACCTCCTGTGGCACCATCCCCAGATGTTTTCATCAACACTTTCATCTTTAGTGTTGAGAGAGAAGGAGACAGGGTGGCAATTTGTCCTCATCACTGTTCATCAGGCTGCAAGATACACACTGGGACCCTTATTAAAAAACAGCAGAGCCCCACCCCCAACCCCCACCCCTCTCTACCTTCTTACCAGAAAGGGCTTTCTCCTTTCTGTCCCTTTCTCTTCATTTCCCTCTCTTCTTTCTCCTTGTTTTAGCTTCTCACTCTTTCTTTCTCTCTTCCTATTCCTTTCATCTTGCTCACTCTATTTTCATTAGCAGTCTTGACTTTATTAATCGTCCTTCCTAACCCCCTTCTCTCATTTGACACCCTCTCATTCTTTTTATATAAGCACAGTCTCTCCTCTCTCGCTCATGCTCAGATGTTTTCTGATTCATTTGTAGCGCACAGCTTTGTCACTCCAACTCTTTTAAGCTTCTGTGTGGGAATATGTGAGCGCTTTGAATAATTGAGAATGCACAAACACACACACACACACACACATGCAGGAAGTGCAGTGGAGCAATACAGCGGAGCAATAGTGACCATAACTAGCTAGAACCTCAAATAATGGCAGTCTCTGATGCAGTCGCTTATTGACAGAATGTGACTAAGCATTCTGAGTAGCATTCTGAATCTATAAGGCTGACTGCATCCTGTTTGAATAGACACGCTGCTCTAAAGCACTCAAAAGCTGACTATGCACTACTTTCTGTGTCTCTTTTTGTCCCTGCGGTTTTTCAGCCAAGCTTTAACCATATTAGTTATATTTTTAGCGAATGGAAGAGAGGTCGCATAAAGTGAGCTTGAAAACAGGCACCTCTGTGGATCCACAGGGGCCTTTTTTAGTCCCATTCCATTATCAGTCTACGTTTCTTTATAAAGAATAGCTGTAGTTAAATACATTTTAATAAAATCTCTAAATGCGTTTTAGAACTGAAGGTACAGTGCAGTGGATTGGATATATAAACCGTGCTCATAACTGTAGGTTTTAATCTTCCCTGCAGCACTAAAATCCACCTGTAGACTGTGTTTGATGCTTTCTAAAGCTCTGTCTGTGCCTGAGAAAATATAGCTATGTTCTTCAAAAGCTTTTGTCCATGCCTTCTGCTTTGTTGCTCATCTATAAATAGTTATGCATGTAGCCTATTAAAAGTTCTTCTGTTCTTCTCTTTTTTTCAACCTTGGATTTCGGCTATTTATAATGTGATCTAATTCCCCACTTGAATTAAAAATAGTGGGAAGTTAAACACTAGGAATTGGCGAGGTGGCCATGCTTTTCAGCAGAAAGGCATACAGTAGATACAGAGGCGTACTGTATACGGTGATGTAAGAGCAGGTTGTTAATGGGTGAGAGAGCAGCCCTGCAAGGCTGAGGCTGTTATGGTTGACATTAATCGATGCTATCAGCGTGGTGACACCCAGAGAAGTACTGGGAAAGAGAATGCCATTGCCTTTTAGCTAATGCATGGCAGCATGGTGTCTGTCTGTGCTGGAATGCTGCTGTCTGAGCTGAGTGCTAATTGGGATGTGTGGGAGCAGAGCTGGCTGAAATGTTCACTGCTCTCAGCAGGGGGCATGAAGCATGTTGGTAAGGAAATTACATACGTGTGAAAGGCAAGCATGTGCAAAGTCGGGTATTTAGTGATCGCAATTAAAGGGTATGTGTGTTCAGCAGTACTGAATTTTTTGCTTTGCTTCTTTCATGAGGCACATGAGTTCAAACTCATAAATTAGCACATAGGCATGCACAGACCTGTATTAACAGTTTTCTATATGATGACTTGGAGGGGAACAGGTTTTTGGCAGATGAAAGCACATCATATTGAAGGACAAACAACAACCAGAGTGCGGGTGCCTGTGAGAAAGCGAGTGAGAGGGAAGAGATGCCCCTTTTCCCTGAAGCGATGAACAGTCATAATAACAAGGTTGAGACTGAGCTCCACTGCAGGAGAGAATCCTGTTTAAATGTTAATGGGCCACAGAGTGTGTGTGTATTTCTGTAAGTGCTTTCAGCGTATTTGTGTTTCTCCTCTCCTGTTTCTAATCCCTTTACTTTCCTGCCTCATTTCCTGCAGTGATTCCGGACACCCTCAACGTGACGTCGGCTGCCCAGTCCTTGTCCAAAGTAGAGGGGGACATTCTGCAGCTGAGCTGTGAGGTCATACGCCAGACTTCCCAGCACACGCACATTGCAGTGGGATGGTACCTTCGCTCCCCAGATGACCCAGGTGCCCAGGGACGTGATTTGGTCACCCTGTCCCGGGACTTTGTGCTGAGGCCAGGTGGCCCATACCGTCAGCGGCTCTCCTCTGGAGACCTGCGGTTGGACAAGACCAGCACCACCACTTACCGCCTTACCATCTACAAGCTGCAGCCCGCTGACCAGGGCCAGTTCTACTGCGAGGCCTCCGAATGGATCCAGGACCCAGACCGCAGCTGGCAAGCCATGACGCGCAAGCAGTCCGACAAGACCTCAGTCAAAGTTCAGCCCACAGGTGAGTGAAGGTTACTGGTACCAGCTCTTAGAATTGATCAATTCCTGCCTGAAACAAGCAACATTATTTAGCATAGCATGGTATCCCTCAGACTCATACATCATATAACCACTGGGAATCCTTGTGGTGTCAGCCTGTCCTGATCACTAACCTAGTCACAGATCTACAGGGTTAACATTACAGTAGCAAACCAGTCCTCACAGACAATATAAGTCTTTAGGCAAGATTCCAGTTGTCCAAATGATTCAGTTATACAGGAACATAAGTATTTAAACACCCTCCCACTTAGAAATCATGGAGGGGTCTCAAATTCACATTGTAGGTGAATTCCCATTACCCATTTTATGAACTGTAAAGAATTTATTTTCTCACTGTAAGGTAAATACATATAAAGAAGTAAGTGCTAAGGCAGAGCAATTGGCTAGTGTACTGGATGACACTCTTGATCCCCTTTCAGTCTCTGGGCATGAGATAAACTGAGATATCTTGATACCCAGCAAACTTTCTTATTAACTTCATCATGAAGCTTGAAGCATCTGATAAAACTGTTCTTTGAGTGATTCATTCTCTCCATTGTAGTGATGCTTTGAAGACAGTTAGCATAATTATATTATATTGCAATAATAATAATATTGGGCTTCCTAACAACATCAGTTTTCACCCTTCCTTCTGAATTTACTAGCTTGGGAAAAATAGCACATTCAAGATGTGTCATCAGAAATAAAGATTTCACTCTTTAGGGACACTGTGAACAGCAAAAATGTGGCACAATCAAAGCAGCTCATAAAAAAACAGCATAAAATGTTCCACAAGTTTAAGCTGCTTTTGAGATGCTAGCCTCTCACACTGGTGTTCAAGCGAAAAAAGATATTCAGACAGAAAATATTGGTCAAGGGCCATGCAGTGATGAACCAATGTCTGACTGGTTTCCAGAAAAAAAAAGCTGACAGTGTGTACATGCGCTTTGCCTGTATGAATATCAGCATCATTAGCTGTCTGTTTACTAGAGCTACACAGGGCTCATGTCAATGGGCACCCAGACAGGGCAGGTCAAAATGAGAGACAGTTATAAATTACATTACATACAGAAAGATTGCTAGTCAGGTCTGGTTTGGGTCATTAATTAATGGAATTTTGAGAGTGAAGTGGGGCAGGTTGGCTTTCATAAAGGGTCGGGTAGGCGAGGGTCAAATAGCCTCTAATCTCTCCTGTCAGATACTATGTGCTTTGTCAGACACTCAACTTTCTATGTGGATTCCATAGAAAGATGTTGGTGAATGTCTGCAAAAGTATTTCCTTTTTGTCAAAAGTGGCAAGATTTCATGTCATACATTCTGGAACCATGGCTTCCAGAGCTTCTTCATCCCTAAATTTGACTCTAATTGCAGCCTTTATTAACTTTTCTCATATTTCACAATTTCTGTTGCTTGCTGGACATTAAACCTCTTATTTTTTTGTGTTAGTCTAAACATAAACCAATGTTAGATTAAAATTGAAATGCAGACATGCATTGATGCAGAGCAGCCATGTTGCTGCATCAGCATCATATGCAACATTGACTGGATGACAGGGAATGTTTATTAAAAAAATAATCTGAAAAATTAAATATCAATTGTACATCTTACATAACTCCACTGCCCTCTAAATAAAAGGTCTTTAGTGTTATCTCCTCATAATGCGTTTGACTGGCAAATTGTGTGCGGAGGTTTGGATTTGTTTTCTGACTAAGCAAGTATAGTGTGTTCATCCACACCCTCAGGTCTGTCTTGTATTTTTATTCCTGATTATGTAAGCTGTCTGATCAAGATGCCTTCCTGAGTTGCGCAATGCCTGGATTGTGTAGTCTTCTCAGATGACGTGCAGCATATGTTTTACCTACCACCTAGAGGATTACAGATCTTGAGAAACTTCGAACAGGTTTTCCGGTCCGGGCCAGTCCCTTCTGCTTTACGCACAGAGAGCAGCCGGCACAGGCAACAGAGCATAGAAATGCATGAATGTGACTAAGGTCTATGCAGGCTGCAAACTGATCACTATCTGAAATTAACTTGTTATCCGGCATTCCATGGAGGTGCCAGCCAATCCTCTTAACACTGTCCTCCACATCTTGGGGTTCAGCCTAGACTGATGCACCAACTGGCCTCAGTCTAGGCTGGCCTCTGCCACTAATTCTGGCTGTGTTATGGAGGTTATCATAACCTAGAGTCTCTCTGCAATACTGTGATACAGTCCCCTTGTGTCTGTGAGGTATCCAGGGCTCAGAAACTCGCTCTGAGCAGAAGCAATAATTTAATACATCGGCCTTTCCTTTCATGACTATTAATAAACAAACGATAAATCTTTAAAATGTTAATCTACTGAATTTGCTGCTCTAAAAAGAATAATTTCAAGAGCTAAAAGATTGACTTTTTTTTTTTAAACCTAAACCTAAGCTCTCTAACCTTATACATATAACAGTATTCTAATTCTGTAGGTTAGAAAATTTGAAAAATTACACACTACAATATAATTGTACCACATTAGACAAAGTACTAATGTTAATAGTATCAGTTTGACCAGTAATTACACCAAAGTATTAATGTACAATATAATTTCTATACTAGGAAATGCCTTTTTTTAAAATTTCCATTCAAATGTAGGTCTTCCTCCTTCTTTTTCACAGAGTATTGTTTTACAACCATGTCCATCAGTGCCATAAAAATATCAAGCAGTTTTAAGGATGCATTGTGGGTATTTGAGGATACTAGCATTTGACACTTAACAAAAATGCATACTACATATTCAAACACTAGTGTGTATTATTTAAAAAAACGTTGGGACTGAATACTGACTTTCGTGACTACTGCCTTTACTGAACCAACCGTGACAGTACCTCCCCCCATGTCGAACCTCCGGGTCAGCCAAAAACACCAAAGCAAAAACCCAAAACAAGGCAGGGGGCGGCGGGGGCTTCCACGTGGGTGTGGACCACGGGACGTTGTCCCTGTCCCGCGGTGCCGGTCCCTCACCGTGGGACCACTCAGTGTTCAGGGCGGCAACCCCGCCCCATGGAAGTCCTTCGGCCGGCAGGGCATCAGGGTCGCCGCTGTAGTCAGGCAGGCAGGCCACTCCGTGGGCTTGAGCCAGGCGCGCACCGTGCCCCCCACCGACAGGCAGCCAGCCCCCTCCGGGAGGCTGGTTGGGATGCTCCTCCTGCCCCGTGTTGGCAGGCAGGCAGCCCCCCTCGGGAGGCTGGTTGGGGCGCTCCTCGCGCCCCGTGTTGGTAGGCAGGTAGCCCCCTTCTGTAGGCTGGTCGGGTCCCTCCTCGGGCCACTCGCTGGCAGGCAGGCAGGCCCCTCCAGGAGACTGGATAGGGCCCTCTAGCTTTAACTGAACCACCTCCAGCCACCACCCACCCTCCCCTAATCTACTGTGACCCCCCCAAAAATAGTCTTTTTAAATAAAATGAGTATCTTTTCGCTGGTTACTGGCCTTTCTAGCTCCTCTAGCCTTAGAACTCAATTGGTTCTAAGACTCAAGCTACCCCCCCTAGAAACCCCACAAACCAGGCCAGAGCAGGGGACACAGGACAGACTGGGGCTTCTAGGGTAGCGGGGCTGAGGCTAACATGGCCGAGGACAGCCAGAATGGGGCAGATAGGAGCGGGGCATGCAGGAACGGGGCCTACATGGCCGGGACACGCTACAGGGCCTACAGGGCAAACAGGAGCGGGGCTCTCGATAGCAGGGCCTACAGGTCTAACAGCAGCGGGGCTCACAGTCGCAGGGCCTACAGGGCTAACAGGAGCGGGACTCAAAAGAGCAGGGCCTACAGGGCTAACAGGATCTACTGGAGCTACACAACCTGGGGCTACACTGACAGGGGCTACAACCTCAGTAGCCTCATAAACCGTAGCCTCACATAGAGTAGCTTCACAAACTGTAGCCTCGCAAACTGTAGCTTCACAAACTGTAGCTTTGCTAGCAGGCCCACTAAGCGTGGTTTCCCTAATAGCGGCCTCACTAACAGGCCCGCTAATAGTAGCTTCCCAAGCAGCCTCGCTAACAGACCCGTTAACAGAAGCTTCCCTATCAGCTACCTCACAGGCCCGTTAATAGGGCCGCTAATCGCAGCCTCATAACCAGGCCCACTAACAGGCCCGCTACATGCTACAGAGCCAGGGAAAACAGAGGCTGAGCCTGACTGAGCTATGTTAGCTAGCCCGCTAACCGGGCCGGGGAGAATAGGAGCTAGGCCCGAGCTAGACCAGGCTTGAACACGCTATCGGGCCCTTACTGTTATGGTTGGGCTCAGGAGGGTGGCCAGCTGGAGCAGTTTGGCCCTGGAGCTCGTGGATGGTGTGCGCGAGCCACTCCAGCTGTTGTTGCTGCGCTTGGAGCTATTGGTGGAGTAGAAGCGCCTGGCCTGCCTCCTCCCAGGCGGCTCCATGACGCACTGCGCTCGCGGCTCAGCGGCCACTTTTGTGGGATGTGTTGGGGAGGCCGCGGGAGCTCCGCGTTGCCTCCTTCTCCGACTCTTGTCTGCTCAGAGGCTGAGCAGGAAGCCCACAAGTTTGAAAGACTCCCACTCATCCTCTGACTCGCCCTCTTCCTCCAGATATGCGGCTTTGTGGCGATGTGTCCATCTGTCACGTGGGCTAGGTCTAACTGGCCCTCATGATTTACCTCGGGGCAAGGAATAGGCAGGCAGGCAGAAGTCCATGCTGGGGTTTATTTATTCAAGGCACAAAACAGAAAATAAACCTGGCGTAGGAGCCGCTGCGGTTTCAAACAAACTTAAAGCAAGGAGAAATGAGGCGATGGACACATGAGGAGGGGTATCAGACACAGACCTTAAGTACACACAGACATCAGGGGAAAATACTGAGTATAGTAAACATGTAAACAGAGAACAGCTGACTAACAGAACACATGATAACAGAACAGAACGGGCAAACATATCAAAATAAAAATTCACAGAACCGAAACAAACAGAACAGGGTCAAAACAGAAAAACAGTGGCCTCTAGCGGCCACCAACCGTGACATTATCAGAATAAATATTTGCCATTGCTCTGGGCTTTTATATGTTCAACCGTGCACAATAAACAGGCCAGGTTACCTGTCTAATACAGATATTGAGTTTAATATGTTAGTGCTGCCATCAGCCAGTCTTATGATTGAATGAATGTGAAACATGCTGCTGCATGCATGTGGAGTTTAGGGGTAAGACATGAATAATAAGCTTCTTGTAAAATTGTGGAAAAGAAAAACAAAAGCTATTAATTAGGTAAATCGAGGAAGACTTCCGCTTCATAACCATTGAGAATGATAGTTTCAAATGGGTTTGATTTCCCTTCTAGGAAAATAGCATGTGTAATCACAGCATGTGATTGGAGGAGAGTGAAGCCAACTGGTTTTCAAGGGCGCCTACACATGGCCATGCAGCAGAGAATGAAAGTCTAATGGGTTTGATTTGTGCTGGTTTGGAGCAGAGAGAGAAAGTGTGAGAGAGAGAGTTTTTCAGCATGATGGTGAAGAAGACTTGTGGCAAAAAACTGTCACTTGTTTCAGAGTATAACAGATCTCTACATCTTCAGCCGCTGTCTGTTCCATTGTAAGACTTGCAGCTGTTCTTGCAGCTCACTCTGTCTGACTGATATGAAGGCTGTAACTCAATCTCAAAGCACTAAAGTCCAGCGATTTGATGAGAATGGAAGGTGACAGTTCAACTCTCCATCAAACGCACAGCAGTACTGAGCCTCAGAGCGGCAGTGCAATTCTGCAACATTATAGGACACTAGCTCTAAGAGGGGTGGATCACATGGTATGTGATTGGAGGAGAATTGAGCTCTCAAGGGCACCTCCACAAGACCATGTAGCAGAGAAAGTAAGTCTGAGTTTGTTTTGTGCTGGGTGACAGCAGCAGTAGTGTGTAAAGTCTGAAGTAAGAGTGAACTGAATACCAGACAGGCCCTGTTCCCTATAGAGACATCTGTCCCTGGCGTCAGTGCAGAACAAAGCTAGGCCACAGTGTTCAGATCTGGACAGTACAATTTATGAGGTGACTACTATGGTTCTCTTGTTTTACTGCTGCCATTTGTCTCCTTACTCATTTTTCATTGTCACATGCTATTTGGAAATTTCCCTCGTAATAAATGGCTAATAAATTATTCCATAAGGATTAAAGATTAAAGCCTATCCGTTTTATAATCAGCAGAGCGTTTTCATGATCATAGCTCATTTCACTTACGATTTAAAATGGCCTAAAATCCCCTTAGACTGGTTCCATTTTCAACAGAGAGCAGAATGTTATTAGCTAGTTCACAGTTTGAGTTGTAGACTCTCCAGCTGGATGGATTTGGTGTAGGACATGCATGAGTTTCCCACCTTCTGACACACAAACACACTGTAAAGTGCAGCCCACTCCTGTGCAGTTGCCTAATCAATTTCAGTTGAACTGTAGGTAATCTTATCCGAGGCCTCCCCCTGACCATCTGATGCAATTCACTGCTGTTTTTGGAGTTTATGCACAGATTCTCACATTTCTCACATTTTCATAGGTTCATAGAGATGGCAGTTGTTCAGATCTGTAAATTAATTTTTCCTTTATCTGTTTCATTGCTGCTGTGATGAATGTTGATGAGAAAAGCAATTCTGTCATACGACAGTGAGGAGTTTCATTAGTCAGTTTTGTTTTGCTCTAGCATAGACTCCTTTAGGGAGTTTTATAATATCATGAACATTGATCCTTTTCAACTATTTGGTAAAGTATATTTTAGTGCGATATTTTGTTGAAATCTTTGTAAACTCTTTATCTAGAGATACACAAGGAGTTAGTATTTTTTTCATATTAAAGTCTATGATAAGGGAATTTTGATATTTAAAATAAATAGGCAAGCTTGATTTATTCTACAAACAGACCAGTCTACAAAGATATTTGATCAAAGATACAGGAAAAAGTTCCACAAATCTATGCAGAAAGTTCAAAATGATCACTTTTTAATTAATGATATAATTAACTAGAAACTAATTAACAAACTAATAACAAAACATCAATATGGTTAGTAATTGAAGCACTTCAGATGATGATAAAGTAGGTTAAACTCCTCAAACACCCCTCTGCCCCACAGGAAGAAATTCGCAGCGAATAGTAATTTCAGGCTAGAGCGGTTGAAGATTCAGATTTGTTTCCCTCTCTATTGTTAGATCCAGCAGTTTCCTCTGCTATCGACCTGATACGGATACCTGGTATTAGATTGATGCAATTGATATGTTAAGCTTTGAAATGCATTGAACCAATTTGTCTATTGCCTTTTTCCTGGTGAGTCAGTTAATGGGCTGAGCTAAAGTCAATCAGCTACCTGCGGCATGGGTTTAGGGCTGTGAGTGTAAAGTAAATAATGCAGCTCACTTGAGCTGTGAGCTGCAGACGGAGTCCCCTGAGCCGAAGTGGTATGAGAAAATCTGATTTGCCTCTGTAATCCCCTATTCTAACCAGCGGCATCCAAGTCCCCCTGCTCTGGGCTGCAGGGGCAGACTGCACTTTCTGCTTCTGCCAGTGGACTGTTAAACTTGACCCAGACAATGCAGAGGACATGTTTTTGTGCACAGGTGACTGAGGACAACTGCTTGTGGTTGACTTTAGAGACTTTAGAGTTTTCAGTTACTTGGTGTTACCTGTTTGCTGGCACAGATCCTAGCCAGTCTTATTGCAATAAAACGCCTTCTGTTACTCTGTGATGTACAGTATTCAAACAGCAAGGTCAAATTAAGTATCCTTTTAAAGGATTCTGAAGTGTGTTGGAACCTTGATATATTCTGTGTAGTGCAGTGTGTGTGTGTGTGTGTGTGTGTGTGTGTGTGTGTGTGTGTGTTTGCGAGTCTGTGAGTGTGTTCACACATGCAGTTTAGCCTGAAAATGCTTATTTTGACTAAGTGTTTATTTGTCTTTAAAATCCACCAGATATTTCTAAGTGCACCCACATTGGCTATAAATATTTTTGACATTTTATTTGTGTTGCCTCTGCTTCCTCCTTCAGTGTTTTCATATTACACTAATACAGCCTGATATCCTCATCTGGTGAATGGAAAAGCCTTTGACTAAACGACCAAACTGGACATTTAAACCCATTGTATGCGCCTGTGAAAATGTAAAACATACTTTTCATTGTGGTTGTTAGGCATAGACTTTCACAAATCATTCCTGCAGTTTTATCCTCAAGGTTGGGCAGTTGCAGTGCAGGGAAGAGAACTAGACTTGCGTGCTAGTAATCAGTTGATGTGGGGTATAACAATGCATCACAACATTAACTGCAATGCAAAAGTATGATAGTGTGCACTATGGACAAAGCATCAAGAATGAGTTTTATGTTAACTGTGTCTGAAGCAACTGAAGTGGTTGAAAGCAAATAGCTCCAGTCAGTTCATCAGTCCAGTGTGTTCATATATTAGAATACTGGCTTTTTAATAGTCATTATTTGAATCAAATGGTGGCCGGACTGTATTGTTACATCCATGGAGCTGACCTCTTTGACCTCTTCTATTGCGGAAAAGTGGACTTGGCATTATTAAAGGTAATAATTTTACATGAATGAAGCTGATTAGTGCTTAATGAGTACCGGTACTTTATGTTTTGAAAATGTCTCGTACTGACAAAGTCTGTTTTGATTGGATGGTTTTGTTCTGTTTTCTGCTCCTAAACTGACCGAGAGGCCATAGATTGACGGGTGTGAACATGTTAAATATGAGGAAGGAGAAGAGAGCTTTACTTCCTTGAAAATGATATGCTAGTAATCAGTTGACCGCTTTGACCTTTCTGATGAGGAACAATTGGACTTTGAGAGGCACACACAGAGCGGCATTGTACTCCTCTGCTGTCACTCATCTAAGCTGCTGCATATGCTTTGGAGGATTAACAATAGCTGCTGACCTCTGATTGTTGAGATCGTGACTAAACCTCTTCATCCGTAAATATAAGCCCACACAAGGCCACCGTAGAATTTAAATACATGAATATTCCTTTATATTCATGCTAAATAAGTCACATCCATAAATACAGTATTTGTGGTTTAAGCTCTAATTTAGTTATTAATTTTAAAACATTATTCAGTAGCTGCTGTAAGGGATTTGGTAACTGCCATGAAACTGATACGTGGGTTTGTGAGGAAGTGAAGTGTGGTCCCGTATATGGGTCTGCAAAAGTTTAATGGGGGGAATGTAATACTTTATTCAAGGCACTGAAAAAAAGTCTTCCTTCTGTTTCAATGATCTTTCATACCATTGGGCTGCTGAGACATTGAGCAAAGGGCTCAGCATTTTACTTTGATCAGTCTTTTGAACTTCTTATGTGAAAGCAATGGAAGACAAGTTTGTTCTGTAATAATATTGCAGAAGACCTTAGTCTAGTACTACAAATGATCAGTATTTAACCTGCTCAATAATCAACTACTATGCTATTATATACGCTTCTATTCACAGTCTTCTCAATGGTTTGTCTAAACAATGGAAGCAAAGCTTGCGCTGTATAGGAAAGCCAATTTGTAACCTTCAGATGAAATAATATTGCAATGAGCTGTAATACTACAAAGGAGCAGCCTTTAATCTGGAGCTTAAAAAATAATGTACGTTAGTCATGATGCTTCATCTTTATATATAGCTATCCCATCATTAAAACCAAAACATGAATGTGTTAAGTGTTTGCTTTCATGTTATTCTTTGAAGTGAATCATGTGGTCTTTCAATCGTGTTATTTTTATAATTGATTTGTTTCTGCACTCTTTTCTCGCCGGTTAAATGCTGCTTCCCTGTGGTGTTGCAGGGAGAGCTTTGTGTTTGGGGAAGACCACATGGCATGCACACTGCAGATATTTCAGTTAACAATGTTTGTTTTGAAGAAAGACCATCTGTTTTAATATTTTGCAAGGAGTGTTGGCCAATTTCATTACAAATGGTCAATTAGAAAAAAGTGTTTGTAGTTCTGTGGGACCAATGAGATCCAACAATTTGCAGATAATAATGTTGTGTCTGCTGTGAGCATGACTGCTGATCAAGCTCAACAGTTCCAATCACTGCACATTTTGTTAATGTGGAGTGATAACAGTCTCCGAGTACTTTTGTTCAAACATATCACAGAATCAACTGATATTTACAATAGGGTTAAACAACACTGATACACTGGCGTTATTAAAGTGAACGTGTTGGCATAAATACAGCTGATAAGTTTGCACTAATAAAGTTGATGGACTGCTTACTGAGTATTTGTTCTTCAGTCGCTTACAAGAGTCACTTTCAAACATGACCGTGTTCGGCTTGTTTGATTTCTTCTAATTACTTACACCAAAGGAACACACAGTATGTTAAAAGTTAACTAATCAGAACACACATGTCCAGGAAATATATTGTAATTTAATGAAAAAAAAAGCAAAGTACAGATAAATGTCAGTTCATGGACACATAAAAAAATTAATAAAACATAAAATGCACATTAAAAATTAAAAACACCAAAAACAAACAAACTCTACATCTTGGCTAACTATAAAAATAAAAACATCATAAAAATCAAAAGCAGGAGCACAGTGTGTCAGTTTCATAGTATACCAGTATAAACTATATATAGCACAGCTCTGTGTTCAAATGTATTTTATCCATGTCCTATTATCCCTGCTTTTATACCCTCTTTCTTTTTTTACTGTTCTCCCCGTCCTTTGATATGGAACTCCTTCATTAAGCAGCTGTATCTGGTATTAAAAAGAGATGGATGCATGAGCAGCCTCTGTTATCTAGTAATGGCACTGCAGATAGTTTTAGCGCAGGCATAGACAGAATCCTGATGTGGTATCACACACCCGCCCCATTGTCCATACCCCTTTTAAATATAGCTTTAGAGCAGCTTTGTATTTGCTGTGCATCTTAAGTGCTGTGTGTAAGTCTTGCATTATTAAAATGTATGATGTATTTCTCTGATCGCTCAAAATCCCTAATTTTATCACAGATTTTTGCTCTGTCTATTTTTTCTTGGTTCTTAAAGCTACAACTGATCATCTCTGTAAAATCTACATAGAAAGATCTTCTGATAGAGTGGGAGGATCTGGAATATATACTCAAACTTAGGTTAATATGCTCATTTCCAAGTGTTGGGATATCTGGAGTGGTTTTTGATATCCAGACCTAATCATTCAACGCCAGTACCTAACCTCATTATTTATTTTGTAGTGGAGGCAATCTGATCTTTACAGCAATATTCAAACATCTAGTGTACAATTTTCCCAGAACAGTAGAGGCCGTCACTGCAGATAATCAAAGTTAAACACTCCATCAGTTATCTTGATTTCAGAAGAAATTGTGTCTACAAACTTTTGGACATTATATTTGGTCTTGGCTATAAAAAGAGACAAACAAAAAGAGTGGTTGACTCTAAAGCATGCACAGCTGTAGTCAGGCAGGCACTAATGTCCTTACGGAGCAGCACAGTTCTGTTCAAATGCCACAGTGCAGGAAGACAAACAGCCACTGGCCTTTATTTCCACATGATTTGTCGTGTTTAAAGTGCTTTTATTTTTGAGCGTGTAGTTATATACGGGCAAAAGTAAATAACATCCGTGTCTAAAAATATGTCCGCATTTCACTGGCTCGGAATGGGTCAGGAATAGTACTGTTTAGCACAGGACTTTGAACCGACACTAAAACTGCGGTTCTTGGGAAGTCCGTTTTAAGTTGTGGTAATTACAGCCGGAAGCCAAATGAGTGAAATAAAGTGGAAACTGCTCTGTTTTGACAAGGAGAAGGCACAGCATATCATGTGGAAATTAACTGTGTAAATAAGTGTTCTTTTGCAACGTTTGGCTTGCCGTTGAAGCCCATCTAACTCCATATTCTTTATGTGAAAATGATCCATAATTAATGTGCACAGCATAGAGCATCACGCTAAATTTTGCATGTGTTTTTTTGTACAGGTCACCTAAAGCTTATGATTATTTCAGCCTTAACCACCCCGCCTCTCTCTCTCTTTCTCAGACCGGGACTTCAGTATCCAGGTGATCACGGATCGCCGGGCCTACACCGCGGGTGAGCCGCTGGAGCTCCGCTGCACCATAGATGCTCAGAATGTTGCTGAGCGCTACTTCTCGGTGTCGTGGGTTTTCAGCAGCTCGTCTGTGGCCGTGGTGGGGCCCAGCGCCGTGCCCGTGCTGGGGGCCAACTACGTGGAGCGTGAGGCCGCAGGTCTGCTGACTATCCGCAAGGAGAGCCCGTCGGTTCACCTGCTCAAACTGCAGCGGCTGCTGCTTGAGGACGCTGGCAAATACATCTGTAGAGTGACAGAGCGGGAGAAAACACCCACCGGGGAGTTCATCGATCGCAGCAAGCGCTCACGTAACGTTCAGATCACTGTGACCCCTCTGAGTGAGTAGCCCTGCTTCCTTTTGGTCCTTAAAGCCAGGAGCTAGAGCTGTAATCAGGCCCAAATACTTGGCCTATAGATAAATATAACCCAACAAAATGTAGGCAGGGACTTGTACTAGTAACAAAGACCAAAATAACACTATACATTCCTAATGAAAGTGGCAAATGACTAAACAATGTTATGAGCACCTAGTGACATGAAATATGAACCACTTTTCCTGATGGACATTTGAGAAATAAAGTACAAATTCAATTTGATTAGTCCAGTCCCCTGGACAAACATTTCAAGGTCTAATTGGAGCCTCAAGGAGCAGCATGATGCTCTGCAGTGGTGCACTTATTGAATGAAGGTATGAATCTCTGTTCTACTCAGTGCTGCTGTTTTCCCCTGAAGTAGATTATTACTATGCCCAGTGCTTTACCAGACCTGGAGAGGAAATAGCACTCTTACCTGGCAGATTTTCCTAAAGCACCATTAAACCCCAGTAAAGGTGGATTGTGGATCTCCTCAAGCCCCCCCACCCTCATACTGCACAACCCCCCCACAGTCACTGATCATAATGAATGAGGCAGAGGAGAGTAATGCCTTGTCTGAACTCCTTTGCCATTTCTGAAAGAGCAGATACCTCTGAATGGGTAATACAGTACAGTATCCCACAATATAATAATTTAAGGCAAAGCTATGCCACTGCTCCATATTTTCACAGCTTGGTTTTAAGGAGTCCTGACAGCCCTCAGAAATAGTGGTGTGTTTGAAGTAAGGGCAGTTCAAAGACCCATGACTAACAAGCATAAAATGAAAATGTGGAGAAAGAGGAGAAAAGGAGCAGAAAGGCCTCGTCCTCCTCCGCCTCCTCCAGGGCTGCTTAAGTGGATCCCCAGGCTGGATGAGGGTGGTGTACCCAGTGAAGTGATACACCAGTCAAGCTGAAAGAAGGGGTCGTGAGCTGGGTGTGGAATGGCTAAGGTTAATCAGGAAGGTTAATGATCACCTATATGCGCCACTTAGACTGCGTTCAGCTTTTTTGTTTGTTTGTATTATAGCTGCTTCTAACCCATTCAGGCCTAGCTTTAACTCCAGCTCCAGTGGAATGGATTTAGCCCAGCAGAGCATGACTTCTCTCCTATCAGCCTGTCCTCTAGCTAACCTGTTTCAGACTGCACATCAACGCACAGACCAGAGCCAAGCCTCATATACAGTCCCGTCATATTACAAGTTGTCAGAAAACCTTATATCTTTCAAACCTTGTAACCTTTTAGAACTTTCTTAACCTGGAAAGAAAGATGCATAGCTGCCGCATCTGTAGCAATAGGTTTATTACCATGCCTAACATTTTCTATGCACTTCCAGTCCCCTGGAAAAGAACATTAAACCAATTGACACAACTGATGCTGAATTAGTCCAGCGTCGGGTAGTAGGTAACACAGTTGATGATTTTGTTCTTTCTTTCCTTCGGAGTACAGGGGAATCATTAATTGTGGTAATGAAATGCATCAGACAGAAATTAGGAGAAAAATAGCAATTTCTAACTGACTGGCTTGTTTTAATTATTATTTCTAAAGATTTATAAATAGTTTTAATTAACAGTGGTTGGTTTGTGAAAATCAATAAATAATTGTTTGTATTGTATTTTTTAATATATATATTAAAATACCAAATTAAATATAAGCTAAGTCCGGAACTGATTTGATTCCCTTATTCATTTGTAGATTGAGCAGCTTCTTTAAGAATCCAATATTAGTACAACACATTTTCCAACAAGATATGTTAAGAAAAGAGCCCAATTAAAGGGTTCAAAAGATCATTTTGGACCATTTCTGGTTTTTTTTTTTCCAGTCAAAATTATTCTGATTATTTTTTATGTTTTAGGGTTTTTTTTAGTTTTTTTTTTTATAACAGCAGGCACTAGCTCTGTACTATAGGGGGTAGTATGGGAGAGTCCTCTCCTCTCCCCCTGACAGTCTGCTTTTAGAGGTATCAGACATGAAAAAGGCAGCAGACAGGAATACATTCAGTGACCCCAAACGTCCAGCCATATTTTTGCCAGCCCTGCTGTTTTTGCGATATTGAGAGACAGGAAGACGAGACTGAGGAAGCATTCCGGAGTGAAGCACTTTATTAGAGTGCTTTGTTTTGGTTTGGTCCCACAGGAGCTTTCCTGCAATATATGCAGGGGTTTATGAGACCATTAGAGTGATAACAGCAGCCTGAGTCTGCCAAACACACACGAACACATATACATGCACAAACACATACATACACTTCCCTCTTTCTCAGGTTTGTTTTCCTTTGTTCATTCTGACTGCTTCTCTTGTTGTCTCATTCGCATAAACAAACACTTTTGCACATGTACAATCAAAGTCCCCTCCTGCCTCCATCTCCAGTTACCTGGGCCAGTCTTTGTGTTTTGCATCGAGCCGGTGTGTGACGGGTCTGCTGGTGCACAAGAGTAACGGAAACACTGCCACGTACAAACCGGGCCTGATGGAGGGCCTGGTCCCTACTCAGATAAACAGCAGTTGTAGTAGTGTCAGGAATCTTAAACACGTTGACAAAGAGAACGCATGGTGAGAAAAGAGAGAGTGAGGGAGAGAGAGGAAAGGAGGAGAGAAAGAGAGAGATGGTAGAGATAAAGACAAAGATAGAGAGCGTGAAAACAACATTGGTGTGTGATCTACCTTGACATTGCTCGTACCTATCCTGACAAAAAAATGTCTTGCAGATCAGATAGGGACAGGTAGGAAATGCACCTTATACTATATATTCAGATATATACCTTCTGAATTTCAGAAAGTACAGAGGGAGAGAGGGAAAGAATGGGAAAAGAGCTGTCAGAGGATGAAGGGGCTGTGTAATCTCAAATATCTCAAAGTCTTTGAGGGTGTGGGCCTGTTAGTGGTGGAGCATAGTATGTCGAGATGTTTTGCCATGTTGGGGGAAAATGCCCTGCATGAGCTCTGCCCACAAGAGAGAAGCAGCAATCCATGCTTCTTCAAAGTCCCCCCCCCTTTTTTTTATCAGATTTTGCTTTAAAGAGGATGTGGGTGTGTGTAGAAATCCCTGTTGAAAACACTGGGGATGGTCTGCAAAGGCTTTGATCCACACTCTGCCTGCAAGATCCTTCACTGAGCTTCTTGATCATTGGGGCAATTCCCAATGTCCTGATGGTCTGGTTCTCTGCTTTCTGCAACTGTAAGACCAAGATCCACTAACCACTTCACAATACATCAGGGTCCCAACTACAAGAGACTGCTGAAGCCCTCAGGGACTGTCCACTAACATCACAGGCTTCTAATGGCCTGTCTCTCCAGAAGGTCTGCTGCTGAGTGGTCTTTCATTTAGTGGAGATCCTTATAGAATGAATTTTTAAAGTAAGACTAATCAGTTTTAAGAATCTGAATCAGTCCATTTTTATTATGGTTTGCCGGAAATAGTCATCTCTAAGGGGATATTGGAGTCAACTTGATTCATAAGAATTTATTTATTTATTTCCAAAAAGCTTTTCTGATTCATACCCTGAGCATGTGGCATTACATTCTGATTTATATTACAATAGTCTTTAAAAAAAAGGCCTTTTTTTCCTTCCCTGTCTGTCGCTCACTCTCCCTCTCTCTTTCAGGTAGTAATATCAGCGTGTCATTGTCCAGTAACTCCTCTGAGGTGATGGAAGGAGAGCACATCCTCTTGACCTGCTCTGTGTATTCCACGCTGGGGCCTCTGTCTGTGCTCTGGCAGTGGACAGATAAAGACGGTAGTGGTCCTGCTGTGGACGTGGTGGCGGTGGACCGTGACGGTACTGTGCGACCCGGACCAACATACCAGGAGCGGCACAGCTACGGCGAGGTCCACGCGGAGCGCGTCCGAGCAGACACTTTCACACTGGCTCTTCATAATGCATACCCCTCAGACAATGGCCAATACCGCTGCAGCGCCATGGAGTGGCTCCAGAGTGGCAGTGCGCCCGACTGGACCTGGCAGAAGATTGGCGAGAAAGCTGCCACCAAGACAGTCACTGTCAAGTCTGTCGGTAAGACCAATCAAGCAAGTCTAACATGGGCTGCAGCCTCATATGTGATTACATTCAATTAAGTTATAGTTCTTTAGAATACAATTTAATCAATAAAAAAATCTCAGATCTTGTCACCCTTAAGCATGATTCCACTATCTGCACAGTTGTTTTTCTTTGTTATTTAATGCTACATTTTAAAATACTAATCTAGATTTATCGTATTTTGGCCAATAAAGCCAGTACTCTTGAGACTACGAATGCAAAAGTGCATGGTTTGATGGTGACAACTGAATGTATTGTTTATTATAAAAATATTAATTGGCGCTTTATTTTTGAGCCCTACTAAAAACCTCGACATGACCGTATCATATACACGTCATGGTAGATGTCATATGCTGTAATGACAGAATCCATTACGTTTGATGACATGACCTTAAATTAACTGTCTTGACAGTTACTGGAAGTGGTAATTTACATTTACGGCATTTATCAGGCGCTTTTATCCAAAGCGACTTCCATTCTCTAACGACAGGGGACAGTCTCCCTGGAGCAACTTGGGGTTAAGGGTCTTGCTCAGGGACCCAGTGGTG
>JBBPDH010000002.1:10568454-10582148 GCA_037974565.1 Clupeocharax schoutedeni | reverse complement strand
CCTTGCTCAGGGTACCTCAGTGGTGCCTAGCGGCCTTGGGGATCGAACCCGGACTTTCTGGTCGCAGGGCGGATGCCCTGAATCTATAGTCCAAAGGCACTTCAGACATTTTGGCAGTACATTCCACTGGCCTCACAACCACACACATGTAACCACACCAGCCCAGAACCTCCACATCCAGCATGTTCACCTACATGATCACCTGAGACCAGCCACCCGGACGCTGCAGCAACATTTGGTTTGAATAACCAAAGAATTTCTGCACAAACTTTCAGAAACCGTCTCTGGGAGCGCATCTGCATGCTTATTGGGATCTGGGCCTGACTGCAGTTCATCATCGCAACCAACTTGAGTAGGCAAATGCTCACATTCGATGGCGTTCTGTACACGGATGAGTACCGGTTTTCGGTTCAGAGCAGATGGCAGACAGCCTGTGTGGCGGTGTGTGGATGCATCTACTCCTTCTGTATGAGTAGATACTTTCCAGCAAATTACTAAGCTAATACTTGGTATACTTTAATATTGTGATGCGTGTGCATGCGATTGCTCTACCAAAGACCTCCAGTTCCATGCAGATTCGAGTGAAATATCTAGTTTGTCTATCAAATAAAAGAAGGAGCCCGTCAGTCAGAAGCTGCCTAAATTATTATTGTACTCTTTATCTGCTGCCAAAATCATAGCTGTAGTTCGGGCAACCTTATTTTGTGTCCATTCTGTCTCAAGAACAAATAAAGAAAGATCAAGCTTAAATATCTTAAGAATTAATAAAGAAGGGGGGGGGGCTTCAGACCTTCGGCAGAATTCAAATGAGCCATTTTAATCTAGATTAATTTAGATTAATTCCAAGGTTACAGTGAGATTAATCTAAATTAATAAAAATAATATATGCTCACCTCTAATACATATACAGTACTGCTCAAAAAATTGAACACTTAAACAACACAATGTGACCAAGTCAGTCACACGCCTGTGAAATCATACTGTCCATTTAGGAAGCAACACTGGTTTACAGTGTACACTCTCTCGGTGACAATCAGTGTTACCTTGTGTTGTTCATGTGTTCCCTTTATTTTTTAGTAGTATATATGCATGCAGATATATAGATTTATATAAGTATAAATTAGAGGTGGGCATCGATTAATTTTTTAACGCCGTTAATCGCATGGAATCGATTAACGAGGGGGGGGCGTTAACGGCGATATTTTTTTTATCGCGCGATTAAGAATCTCGTGCGTTAACGCCGTTATCGGCCCAGCTCTAGTATAAATCAACAGTGTACATAAAGTGCAGCTGCAGTTTTGTAGTGTGAAGCAGTGTGACAGTTCAGCTGTTTAGGAGGGAGATGGCGAGGGGAAAGAAACTGTTCCTGTGTCGGGTGGTCCTGGTATGTAGGCTCTATATCGTCTGCCAGAGGGCAGCAGGGCGGAAAATCCGCCCAGGGTGTGAGGGGTCTCTGATCATTTTCCCTGCCAGTTTCCTGGTTCTTGAGAGGTATAGGTCCTGGATGGACGGCGGGGGCACCAGTGATCTTTTCTGCTGCCCGTACCAACTCCACATTAAAGTCTGTATTTGAATGCAGTGTCATTAGTCCCTGTTGGTGTAATGACCTGGCGTCCCAATAGTTTTGTATGTGTTTATATGTATATATACACTAGATGGCAGTACTACACTATACCTCACTGCTTAAACTACATCCGCTCTCGAGGGTCTGAAGGGATTTGTGTAATTTGCTCCTTTGCAGTGTGTCCTGATTAAAATTAATGTCAGACAAGCAAACCTCTTCTATGTCTTGACCAGCTGATATATAAATTCTACCTTTTTTTTGGGAAAGTTTTATGTAAGAAGGGTTATGCGCCACACTTGCTGTGTTATTGTAAGTGTTCTATATTAGTTTCATATGATCGGTACATTTTATTTTCATAATTTCAGTCATCAGTTTTGTAGATTGATATTTTAAGCACATATTATGTATTTGTCTGCTGTTTATTTATTTCCTGATGTTTTTGTACCTAGTATAAGCAGCAGGATTTTTTGCCAAACACTGTTCATCGCGCCTGTCTTACTGATTCTCCATCAGTCTGATGCAAGGTGAGAAATTGCTTTCATCTGTCAGTCATCCATCACTCCTCAGTGACACTGCCACATTGTTGCAATTAAACCTGTCAGCTCATGCTGCTTCATTACCTCTTTACTCTTTTTCTGTTTTATATATGTGTTATAATAGAATAAGCACTTTTAATATAACCTGTTTTAATGTGGCTCAACACATCTAAATGAGTTTTGAGGTATTTGTTTTAATTATTTTTCTTTTTTATTATGTCTTGTCTTGTTTATTGCTGTGTACTGTTCTTGGCAGTTTGATTAGTAAATTAAAATAAACAGCAAAATTCCAATAGACTATTCCCTTTCATTTTTATCTTAAGGAATCAAGGCTTACTTCTGAATTATTTATCCAGATTAGTTTATATCACCAGTGTGTCAATAATTAATTTGCCAAGAGAAATGTGGTTTCCAGGACAACTTGCATAACACAGTGTCAGATACCCTTTGGGCTGCTTAGATCTGTTTGAAGTAGAGCGTGAGATGCTCATTTGATCAGAGTATCAGTGTCTCATCTAGGCTTAAGTTGTAAGTAAAAACTACAGCTATATAGGTGTAGGTGTAGACCTCTTTGTAAGGATAAACAAAAATGTCATAAATTGCACGCGATGTCTGACAAAGTTTCTTGTGTTCTGATAAATACACTACGTAAAAATTTGTGGACACCAGCTCACCCACTTTTTCGGGTTTTAACTAGGCTTTTGTCCCTCTTTTGCTGCGCTAATGAGCCACACTGTTCTGGGAAAACTTTACACTAGATGCTGGAATGTTGCTGTGAGAAATTGACTGAATTCAACCAAATTAGCATTAGTGAGGTCAGGAACCTACAACGGAGAATTTGCTCTTCATCATAAGCACCACTTCAGCTCAATGCCTAGCTCAGGCCATGGTCATGTGTGGCTGCTCCAGATAGTTCCATTAAATTAGCAATGTTATTCTATACATAACACAGACTGCGTGTGTGCAGCTTGCATCAGGAAACAGCTTGCACTAGAACTAAAACTAATTGACCTGAATTCAAAATTTTAAAGGAGTGTCTGGATACTTTTGGACATTTTGCCATTGTCAGTGCCTGTGAGAGATAACAGTGACTCCCAGCCACAGTCCTGGAGGCTTTGCTTACCCATTTTAGTGATTTGCCTGCTCTTACACACCAACCTCAACCTGGGAAAGGCTAGTCAGTTGATCAGGTACAATAGACAAGGACAAGGGGTCTCCAGAGCCAGGAGGTGTGATACATAGTCAGTCAGCCTTCAAGTGAGAAAATCAAGAAAAATACATGGCTGTTGTTTAAATTGCATCATTCTTTGGATTGAAACATATTTAAACATAGGGACGATTTATCTACTTTGTCTGCTTTCTGGCTCAAAATGAATGGCTGCATAAATGACTGGAGCTTAGTGGAGGGTGGAGGTAGCTCAGTGGGAAGGATACTTGCCTCCAAATCAAGAAGTTGTGGGTTCAAATCCTACCTTCAGCACCACCACTGGGTCCTGAGCAAGACCCTTAACACCAAGTTGCTCCAGGGAGACTGTCCCTGTAGTTAGGGAATGAAAGTTGCTTTGGATAAAAGCATCTGACAAATGTACTGGACCATTAATACTTCAATTAATTTTTCATTCAGTGTACTAACTTGGAGCACCTCTTGAACTCCAAGAAGAGGGGTGGATATTAAACAGCTAAACAGAATAGCCTTTGGATATGCTTATAATAAAAGCAAGGTAAATGCCCCATGGGATCAATGATTTGGTGCTGGGGTTCTGCAATAATAATAATATTCAAAACATTGCACCACCTTGGATGCCATTTAGTGTTGGCTGCGCTGAGCCACTATAATACCCACAAGTCCCATTCATCATTTTTATTACTTTACTTAAAACAGCTCGCAGGTATTTTATTTTAAAACCATTTGGTAAGTCATCTAGATTGTCTTGCCAGTGGTGCCCCTGAGAGAACCCGTGCTGGATCTTTTCCCGTGAACATCATCCGTCGTTGTTCTGGATGCCTCCCCAGCTCCAGCTCTTCTCTGAGGCTCAGGAGGCCCTGTTTATGTCCCACACCTGCCCGTCATGCCACATTCCCGCACTCATCATCTTTCTTCTTGGCAATGATGAGCAAAGCACTGTGCTGCTCCATTAACTGAATTGTCCGCTCCGGTGTCGCCCCCATCCATCGTTATTGCTTATTGACAGGCATGTCTCTGTGCTGAAGTCTGTTTCTTTGACCTTGACTGAGTTAGCACATCTGAAAGGCGACATGGTATCAGACCCAGAGTTTGAGCCATTATAATTCATCTAAAAGACTTTTTCAGTCATTACAGACTGTATGAGGTTCACACTTACAGCACTGAGGACTTTTTGGATCTCTTTCCTTTCCAGTGACCCCTTTACCTCCTTCCCTTTCTTGAGAGTGACTCACAAACTATGTGTTTTCCAACGGGGATCTGTGCAACACTTGCGACATGTTCTCAGCCTGCATCCGAGCTGCCACTAATTCACCCTCTGATGGTGAGTGAGATAAATCAGAGAAAAGGGGGCTGCTGTGGAGTAGACTGGCCTACTGGCAGCTCAAGGCCCCAACTGCAAAGAGAATGAAATGAATAGCTTCACACCTCAGCAGTATGTGAGCACATTTTTTGACAAGTGCACTATAAATCCTGTGCAGAGAATCTGATAAATTGTTGGTGCACAACTCCTAGTTTGTCATCTTTCGCTTAGAGCTTTAATTTGACTTATTTTTGTGCCTGCAGGCTATTATATTTTGAATTTAGTAAGTAAAATCCACAAAATTTGTGCATATCTGAAATTGATGAGCAGGTTGTTCCAGCAGTAAGCAGCTAAATTAAATAAGTAGATCATTTATTGACTAAATTAAATAATTAGAATGAATAAAATAATATGTAACAAACTCAGATGGTAATTGTGGGACGCTCCCTTGATTCAGCAGCTTTTTAAAGCTAAAGTTGGTGCTGATCTGATAGACGGTTTGTCCTAGCAAAGTACAGATTATTGACTAACGTTAACCATTAAAGTAAAAAAAAAAAAAAAAAAGAAAATAAAATCTAACAGACAGCGGACGGGTGGAAATTCTGAGACACTCCCTTGCTTTCCCAGTTTTTAGCCGCATTATAATGCTACAGTTGCTGCTGATATGACAGGCAGATGTTGGGGCGGATTTGTTACTTTTGTTCCATCAGCACGCAGCATAGTGACTAAAGTAAATAATTAGGATTAATAAAAAAATATCAAACAGACTGTGAGCGAATGGTAATTGAGAGACGCTCCCTTGCCGCCCCGGAGCCGGTGGAGGGGATGTTGGAGGACTGAGAGGGGAGGAGTGCTGACTGGTTGCAGTGACAACATCCTGCACAGAGGAGGCTGGCGGTGCCCATGGCTACTGAAAAAAAGGCTTCAGGATCTCCTCGATTCAACAGGAGGACTTAAAGATAGAGAGCTGCTTTAAAAGGCCTTCTCTTGCCCTGTTTCCGTCCAGCGGTGGTTTAACCCGAGGAGATGGGGCGGGAGGAGATGATCGGTCTGCTCCACGGTGTTAGCTAGCTCAGATGCCTTCACAGAAAAAACGGTACCTTCTCGCTGCAGCTCGGTGGATTTTCAGCCATTAGCGAGTATTTCTCTGTGTGTTTTGGCTGTGTTAAGCGTCTTGCAGCTGTTAGAAATCTGTAACTACTTTAATAAACCCACAGGCTAGTCGGAGGAGCTGGAAATCCTGCAGGCGCGGCAGGCCCGTTTCACACAGAGCTGTAAAACGGTTAGACGCTTATAACGCTTCTCTTGGTGTTCATCACGGTCCTGAAACTTCAACATCCAGCCTCCAGGTCTTAGAAGAGCCGCTTTCAATGTGAGAGCAGATTAAACACACCGGTGTTGCTGTTTATGAACCACAATTTCGTTTTTACTGAATGGCATTGGATAATATTTATATATTACGTGATTTTTTTCTGCTAGAAACTCAGTGTCTTGGTCATTTTGATGAAATGTGCTCATGGTGAGGAAACGCGCACCTGACTTTTCTGTTCCAAAGCTCCACTAGCTAATGGTAGCTAGCTGTCCAGCTAATGCATCAGAGTTTGGAGAAGATCTGGATCTCCCCCGAGGACCATGGACAGGAAGGGTTTCAGCTTGGCAAGGTATGTGGACTCACGTTGCTGGTGAGAAAAATAAAGGTTCCTAAATTATAACTAACAGATCTGCAGATTTAGACATATAGACAACTTAACTGCTGTGTCTGATGTCTGGCTCAAACCTAAAGAGACCCAATTCAACATAAAAAACGCGTGTTAATAAGCTGATTACAATGTTCGAAGCAGTGTCTGGATGCTTTTAGACATTTTGCCATTGTCAGCGCTTGTGAGCGATAACAGTGACTCCCAACCACTGTCTTGGGGGCTGCACTTAGCCATTTAAGTGATTTGCCTGCTCTTACACATTCTCCTCAACCCGGAGATGGCTTGTTAATTAGTTGATCAGGTGCATCAGGTGTGTTAGGACAACTGTACAGGACAAGGGGTCTCCAGAGCCAGTACTAGGAACTACTGTTTTGTAACATCAGTAAAGATTTGTGCTTGATTCTCCAATCCTATAGGAGCTCTAATATGTTATATATTTTTAATCAGCCTTAAAGTGAAAACAAAATTCTTTGGATGCAGGCCATGTATCTTCTTTGTCTTCTTTCTGGCTCAAAGCTAATGACTGCACAAATAGTGAGAGCCTACTAGACCATTCATATTTCAATTAAGTTTTCATTCAGTGTACTGACTTGGAGCACCTCTTGAACTCCATGAAGAGGGATGCATATTAAACAACTAAACGTAATATTCTTTGAATATGTTGATTAAAAAAAGCAAGGTAAGTGGGATCAATGATTTGGAGCTGGGGTTCTGCAATAATAGTAATAATAATATTGGATTGCCATTTACTTTTGTCTGAGCTGAGCTGCTATAACACCCACATATATGTGCTCACACGTGTTGCTGTTGAGAAAGAAAAAGGGTTGTAAATGATATTTAACAAAACCGCTCATCAATATAAGCTCAAAAAAGCTGTAAAATCTGCCACATTTTTACATATGAGCACTTCAGTTATCAATCTTCTGTCTTTTTTATGTATCTTCTATGTCTTTTATGTGTCCTGTTTAATTATGTTTTGTCTTACTCATATTGCTATAAAGCACATTAAAAGTTTAACAACTGCTGTTTGCTAAGTGGGCTTTCAGGTAGAAATTTAAAAATAACCATATATGAGTATAGAATAAAATGTTTCCAAATAGTAATAACGTTGATCT
Source organism: Clupeocharax schoutedeni (assembly GCA_037974565.1). Taxonomy (NCBI): domain Eukaryota; kingdom Metazoa; phylum Chordata; class Actinopteri; order Characiformes; family Alestidae; genus Clupeocharax; species Clupeocharax schoutedeni. The sequence continues at coordinate 10,574,747 of JBBPDH010000002.1, read as the reverse complement.
TCTTACATTTAAAGCATGTTATTCTGTGTACCTGTGTGCAGTGGTGTGAACTGCCTCTTTCCACACTTGATACATGAGAGTCTCAGTAGTATCCCAGTTTTTCATTGCGAGTTTATATATCAATTTTGGAGGTTTATAATATGGTTTAAACCCATAATCTGTTGGGTTGGATGGTTAATTTCTTTAACTGAAGGAACAGAAATTGCCATGGAAACTGAAGTTGCCTGTACAGACTCCCCCATGTCTGTCAATTCACTGTATCCAGCACAGCAGAAATGACATCATCTCTCTTTCCAGAGCAAAATGATGCCAGTTTTCTGATGGACAAGACTCGCCTCCTGCCCGGGAACTAAACACAGCTTGACAGTGGGACCCACTTCCGCTGCAATGAGATAAGAGAGGCCTACATGAGACAACTCTGACGTTTGTCCCTCCATTTTCCGTTGAAATCTCAAAATATGACCACGCCGGCTCTTCTGCCACTCTCGGGACGCAGGATACCCACTCTGTCTCCAGGTGCCTCATCGTTCCCCCACCACAGAGCGACCCTGCGGCTCTCTGAGAAGTTTATCCTCCTGCTCATCCTGAGTGCCTTCATCACCCTTTGCTTTGGAGCATTTTTCTTTCTCCCGGACAGTTCCAAGCACAAGCGATTTGACTTGGGGTTGGAGGACGTTTTGATACCGCACATTGAGCCGGGGAAGGAAGGGAAACATAGCGGAGGGCAGGTCATACATGGGCAAGGAGGACACGATGAGCATCGGCACAGGTGAGACCACTTCCTAAAGATCTGCATGCTAAAGTGCACTTGTACCATTACAGTTTACATCACAGGTGTTCCTAATGGATCTGGTAACATTTGAGATCATTTGATGCAGACAATAGTGATCCATTCTCAGCGGAACGGTTGGCTGGCATGAGTGTATCAGGCCCAGCGGTAATGGACGTGTTGCACTGAACAAGAATAAACAGCCAGCAGAGGCTCTGTAGAAAGTTACTGTTAATGAAGGGAGGTGTCCTCAAATGCTGCTTTAATAAAACTACTGTTCCTGTTTGTACACCAACAAGTTAGAGCTACAGGGTCAGGATCATGAAGAGCACAGTGAATATAATGTATTAATTATTGGTAGTTTTCTTAAACTAGACATGTAACCTGCATATTGTAGTGGTGCTGTTTATAAGATAAAGTGTATTGAATGTCATCTGAATTGTGTTTGGTGTTTGTTTGGACAAGTTATAGTTTAGTTATTGGATGAAAACAAAACTGGACTGATGGAAGTGATAAATTGCATTCGTTCACAATCAGATGTTCAGTTGTTCTGCAGTCTATTGTAATAGCAATGTGGTCTATTCTACCCTTTGTGAGGGTGATCACTGATCTAATCCTAATTGATCTCATGCTTTGCAACAAATCATAGCCCTGAAAACTTCTCTTCTGCTTCTGCAAGCAAATTGTGTGGATTCAAACTGTGTGTACTGGACATCTACAGTTTTGCTATCCTGAAACTAGCCAGCGACTAACCCTGTAGCAGGCAAATAGGTAGCATAACCTGTATGAGACTGTAATGTCCTGTGAATTATGTTATGCAACGGATAAGCTCATGAATTGGCATGAGCATGTAAGTCGTTTCTGGATACCATGTCATTGGGAGTGTATGAACCATGCATGTATTGGTAGTGAAGACCAGAGACAGATACTGGTCCGGCTTTTCCCTTCTCTTTTTCTCTTATCATTTGATGATGGAAACTGTGGTTTTTAAAGCACATCTGAAAGCACATCTGCGAAAAGCAGTTTCTCCAGCAGGTCCCACATGATCTTCAGAATAATTTTGCATCGCTGTGGGCTTCTGCGGGCGGGTTTTATGCTAGACAGGGTGGACTTTACCATTAATGAGCTGATTATGGAAGCGGACAGACGGTCAGCATGTGAAATGTATGTGAGCCATAAAGTGAAACATGAATGTATCACATAATTCCATAAAAACAATTCAAAACTTACCTGTACTTAAAAAAAAAAAGTCATAATTTGCAATGACAATGTGCGTATTGTGTAGCGACAAGGACCAAGCTGGCTGTGACATGCCCAGCTCCGTGGTCAGCTTCCTACCTCTGCGGTGCTTAACCACTGTTACAGTCCTCAGTGCTGATTAAATGCTCTGTGTCTGCCGCCAGGATCTCTGACTGTGAAACTGCCTGCTGAAGTAGTGGAGCAGAGTGAGCAGTCAGTCTAGGTTGGCTGTGGGTGTATTGTCTTTCTTTTTAACACTCTTTTCTGTGTTCTATAGGAACACAATACAGGGAGGTGTGTATCAAGATGTTCACATTTTCTGAGGCTTGTCATCACAACAGTGGAAATGGAGAAATGACACACTGTGTATTGTCACCGTATTGAGAGAACAGCAGGGAGCTCTGCAGGGAACAACGGGATGTTTAACAGTACTGGGGGATGGGTTTTAGTCTCACTCGGAGTACCACAGTGTAGCTGGCAGCTCACGCCAAAAGGCATCAGTGCCAACTGCTTCAGTCTGGACTAGCTCTGGTGTAGAGCTGAGATAACATGCAAAACTGGTTTCAGTCAAAGACTTTATTCCTTCCTCAGCAGGACTTCGGAATGAGTTTTAAATATGCAGTTGGTACACATTTTTGAACAGTATTTACATTCATGCCCAACTTATGGAAATGTCACTTTCAAACGCTGACTCCGTTTAGGCTCAGAAGCAGAGGGTTAGTGAGAATACACCAATCAAACACAACATTAAAGCCACTGACCGGTGAAGTGAAGAACATTGATTGGCTCGTGATAATGGTGCCTGTAAACAGGTGAGATTTATTGGGCAGCAAGTAATTGATGTGTTGGAAGCAGGAAAAATGGGGAAAGTGTAAGGATCTGAGAGACTGATGGCTAGATGAGTCAGGGCATCTCCGAATGTCTTGTGGGGTCTTCCTGGTATGCTGCTGTTAGTACAAATCTATTCTGATCGCTATTATAGTATATTCTGTAGCTTGGGAATAATTTCAGCAGGTCTTCGTATGCAAGTCAGAAATTGCAACATGGCACTGGTATTCACTTTTGCCAATACTGATACTGTATTTAAGTGCTAGTATCAGTGTCTGTGCAACACTAGATGCCAAACCAAGGTGCCTAAAGAAAAGTGGCCCCTTTTAGTCATGCATGAACACACCACAGCACACAGTGTCAACAATGTGAAATTCTTTCTCTACTCCAACAGAGCACCTGGGGAGCAGTGTGTGGGGACTGTCCCTTGCTCAAATGTGTCTCAGTGGTGCCGCTGGCAGTCCTGGGATTCAAAACCACACACTGATATGATCCCTGTTGGGGAATCGAACCCTGGTCTCCCGTGTGACATGCTGTCACCACTGTACTAACATGCTGGCACATGCATTTTATATGTTGGGAATTATAGTCTTCTTCTCTGGTTACAAATCACAAATATAAAGACCATTTGATCTTCCCTGAATGGGAAGTCATTTTCTCTATCTGAACCATCTCTTGCAACATATATAGCCATTTACTTTGTGTCTTAACTTGGTTAGGACACTTTTTTATTTTCCTTCAGCACAGTCTGTGAAATATTAGACAGGTATAACATGGCACGCCTCTTGGGAAATATGTATATCCAAGCACTTTAGTGAGAGCTGAATTCAAATTGTTCTATTTATTATTTCTGAAAGGCTCCATTGTCTCCTGTGTAGTGGTTGCAAAGAAATGCCTCCTTTTTTTGAATCGAATGTGCAAATATGATAAATTTTAAAAATTTGAATTCTCCCCACTTTGGGCATTTATGGAAGTTGTACCAGTGTGTTGTGCCGGTGGTACTATTGTTCTGCTGAGATTACAGCATTCAGTTCCTTATTGATCATTTAGATTTGACACACACGTTATATTACAGAATGATCGATAGTGAAAACAGAGTGATGAAGATTTGGAGTGATAATATGGGGGGGGGGGCAGGACGAACATCACATATTTTTATCCTTGTTCCCTTTCTGATGAGTTTTCTGTTTGCCCTGTTTTTGTCGATTCACTTCTTTATCTGCCTCACTTGTCCGATAAGGATACAGGGAGGAAAGAGTACAGAGAAACTAAACTCTTTTTCTTTACAGCTAAGACCAACATTTGATCGAGTTTTGCTACGCGTATATTTTATTCATGGGCCACTAAAACAAGTACTTTCTATTTAAAAAGGTAGGGTAGCACTAACATATTGACCCTAAAATCTATTCATAATATACAGTCCAAAAAATGTCACAATTTGTATTATTCTATGTCATATTGATTGGGGTGTAGCAGCAGTGTGAGTGCTGTTACCTGACTTTATTTACATTTAATTGCAGTATGGATTGTCCAAAATCAAAAGAATAAATTTGGCGAGAAAGTCTGCAGGGTGGTATCACCAGGACCAGGATTGGGCACCTTAAATTTGTTCCATAAATGTCAAACACATCACTGGGATTAAATTTAGTGCTGCTTAAGGGAGACTGTTCAAATTCCACAATTAAAACTGCTATTTGTCATTAGTTACGTTTTCTAAAACCTCAGTTGGGATGAACTCATTTTGTCACGTCTAAGTGCTGGGTGATGAGGCTTATACCAGTACTGAAAGTGATAATCTGGTCATACGTGAACACACCACAGCACACAGTGTGAACAGCATGAAATACATCTTCTGCATTTAGCTTATTCACCAAGTGAAGCAGGGGGCAGCTACGAACACAGCGCCTGGGGAGCAGTGTGTGGGGATGGTACCTTGCTCTGGGGACATCAGAGGTGCCTAGCGGTCTTGGGAATCGAACCCGCGACTTCCTGACCACAGGGCGAATGCCCTAACCACTAGGCTACCTGCTGCCCCTACTGGTGTTACGATGTGATAATGATTCTCTGATTTAGCTGATAGTTCATTTCAGCATATGACATTTGTTGCGTTTTGTTGGTCAAACTGTAGATATAAGTTGCGTAGATGCTTTATTGACTGATTTTTTTCCTCGTTATGATCATGTGTCAAAGCGTGCACTAAAATGCAATAGTCAGGTTCCGGTTTTAAATGAATTTGTTTTGAGATGTGGTGATTTTCAGATTTGTGTAAATGTACTGTAACAAAGTGGTTACTTTACTGATTAGACATTTCTGCAAAATGCTTATTATTTACACTTTCGGATTACACAGAGCTATATTCATCTGATGCTCACAGGTAGTGGTACTATTTGTGAATATTTCAGAATTAATTGCATTTAAAAACTCCATTTAAATATATTATAAGAATACACATTTGCTCAACCCTAACAATAAATGCAACTGAAGTAGTATACCAGTCATGTATAAGTTAGGAGTCACTGTATAGGTTGTTAAAACTTAGTACCAAACCAGAGAAAAGAGTTACACCAGTGGGTGCTTTCACCTTCACATATTCATTATTCATATTCAAAGAGACACACATTCGCCACGTTCTTTCTGTAATATAATCCTTTACAATCTCCTGGGTGCTGTACACTTTAGATATAATTTTGTATAATAATCAGTATCTGCCTTAAACTGCCCCTCTGTAATTGTAAGGAGTGCAGTCTGGGAGGGGTATCGACTGCACCAAAATAGCAGAGCTGTTGACATGTCTAGCTAAGCACAATGCAGCATCTGTGTATGCATAACTATGGTTTTAAATACATTAGCTTAGCTGTCTGTAAACAGTAATTATCTTTGGTGTACAACCCCAAATCAGAAAAAGTTGGGACAGTGTGGAAAATGTGAATAAAAAATAAAGCAGTAATTTACAAGTTTCTCTTAACTTTTATTTCATTGCAGACAGTATGAACACAAGATAGTTCATGCCTTTTTTGTTCCCCATCATTTGATTTGTAAATTAACATCCATTCTTGCCATTCAGGCTTGCAACATGTTCCAAAAAAGTTGGGACGGGGGCAATTCAGGGGTAGTAATGGGGTATAATAACTAAAAAATCATGTGATTTGAAACTGATGATGCTAACAGGTGATTGCAATCATGAATCGGTACAAAAGCAGCATCGAGGAAAGGCCTTCTCCTTTAGGAGCAAAGATGGGCAGAGGATTGCCAGTTTGCCACCAAGTGCAGGCAAAAACCTTTGAAATGATGAAGAAAAACATTTCTCAAAGAAGGACAGGAAGGGATTTGGGCATTTCTCCCTCTATAGTGCAGAACTTAGTGAAGAGAATCAGGGAATCTAGAGAAATTACTGTGTGCAAAGGCCAAGGGCGCAAGCCTAAACCGAATGTCCGTGATCTCCGAGCCCTCAGACAGC
>JBBPDH010000002.1:10534127-10549945 GCA_037974565.1 Clupeocharax schoutedeni | reverse complement strand
CTTCCCGTTTTCTTCATAGGCACAGCTTTTAGTAACGCAAGGATATCATCACGGTCTCGCGAGACCAGACGCATCTCACGAGACCAATCTGATCTTGCGAGATCTCGTACCACGAGATCTCGTCACACTCCTAGTAAATATATATATATACATTTTACACTGGATACTATTTGCTCTCCCCATGTACTCTGCTTTACCTTGAGTGTGTTTTAAACTTAAACCTTATCTTGGCTATTAGAAAACAATGTCTCTGGCATCAGGAAATATCTCACCATCTCGCGAAATGGCATTCTGTAACGTAACTTTTAAAAGTACTGAAGACAGGGATCTGTTCTAGTTCCCGTCACCACCTCCACAATGAGCAACCCAGTAACAATTTTCTTTATTCATAATCTGATGATGGCTGTTTTTGTCACTCGGTCATTTGGTGACTGAGGTAATGTGGCACCACAGTTCAGGGAACTTTAACGTTGTTATATAATAATACTGTTATTTATTTATCTACACAGTTTTATTCCCAACTGATGTAGAGTGATCGTCCCACCTGTCCTACTACATGTCTCCATTTCTATGTCTTTGCTTCTTCTTTCATTCTTTGCCTTTCTCTTTTTCCTCTCCTTTCTTTCTCCACACCCCGCCCCCTCCGCCCTGCAGAATTGGCGGAGTCTCGGCTCTAGGAAGCGCTCCAGACAGAATGATTTGCTCTAAAAGGATCTCCCTCTCACGCTTGCCTCTCAGCGCAGTGTAGAAAAACCATCAGGGCACCACATAATGTCTCCATGTAGCATACCTAAGAGCCATGCCTCTCCCTGCCAACTTCACGCTTCCAAAAAAAAAAGTCAGTGAAGACAAAAATGACATTTGAGTGTCTGAATCCACGGTTTGGCTGTAGGAGAGACAATTGTCGTGGGTATTGTGCCTGAAATCTTGTGAACCCTTTAAAATTATATTTCTGCATAAATGTGACCTAAAGCAACCCCAGATAACCAGTTAACCAAATAAGACAAAAATATATTATACAATCAGATTTGTAGGTAATTTATTGCTAGGTTATGGGAATGCAGGCGAGACTGTTGCCAGTCTATGTTTGCTTGGTATTTTTGTAGAGTTTTGTTATTTAATGAAAATATTCATCAGATCAATACATAGTATAGTATAATCTATATATTTGACTATTAATTTCTATATTTTTCTTGTGGCAAAACATCATCTCACTTTGCTAGTATGTCAAGAACAAAGCAGAGTGCCTGCAAATCCATTGCTGGTAAGGCGCCCAGGAAACGACTGGCCAGAAGGCTGCTCGTAAGAGTGCTCCGGCCACTGGCAGCGTGCGGAAACCTCACCGTTACAAGCCCGGCACCGTGGCTCTGAGAGAGAGATCCACCATTATCAAAACTCCACGGAGCAGCCGATCGGCAAGCTGCCCATCAAGCGGCTGGTGCTTGAGATCACTCAGGATTTCCAGACCGACCTCCATTTCTAGAGCGCCGTCGTTATGGCCCTGCAGGAAGCCAGCGAGATTTACTTGGTGGGTCTGTTCCAGGACACGGACCTGTGCGTCATCCACGCCAAGAGAGTCACCGTCATGCCTACAGATATTCAACTGGCCTGCCAGAGAGTGCACTTAAACTAACTGCGCATAAGATCCCCAACGTGGAACACCCTCCCTGAACATCTGAGGATAACACAAAAATTATAAACTCTGCTTAATTTATTTACATTTTTAAAAAAATTTCATTTCTGGATAACTTCTGTAGTGTGACCTTGAGAGCGCTTATAAATAAAATGATATAATTTATGCAGATGTAAAGAATTAAAAGTGGTTCACAAACTTTTGGAACTAATGACCATCCCTACATGTAGGGATGCACCGATTGCGATTTTCTTGGCCAATTCCGATTACCCATTTTTTTAAAGTGTGATCGGCCGATACCGATTTTTTCCCCCAGATAACAGAAAATGACAGCTGCTGCATGTAGTCGATGACATCGACACAAAAAAATTGGGTTTCTAATTTTTTAATGTAACGTGGTAGTTATTTTCCCTTTTTACTAGTTACTTTTATAATAGTGGCATATGATAGTGGCAGCTCTACAACAAATACAAACAAAAATCTAATTTTCTTTAATATAAAGCTTTTATTCATAAAAAAATTTCTTTAGAAATTTAAATAAATAAAATGTAATACATAAACATATACATAAACCCCCAAATAAAGCTCAATATAATGCAAATACAACTAAACTTTAACATATGCTTTCAAATAATAAGGGGCAGTGAGTGAACAAAAAATAACAAGGCACCTTTTTGTCTCCGCAACATATGTTGACAAAATGCCACTAATTGAACATTAATTGGCGAATTTATTTTGGTAAACAAAAGCATTTCTGCCTTGTCACTAGAAATTATATTTCTTTTCTCATCTACCACATTTCCAGCCAAGCTAAACGAGTGCTTGTACATGGAGCAGAGAGGTAGAGGCTCTAATTCCTTATTAATTCTGTTGAAACATATTCTTCTATTCTGACCTTCACAAAGAATACGGCAGTCTCCCTAAAGCCTCCAGTCCCCACAGCAGAGCCTTACAATGATCTCTTGATGATGCAGTGCTAGAAAATATCCCCTTCATTGCAGTGAACAGATTCATGCACATTAAAGCAGCAGAAGCTGCAATAATGAGCACAGATCAGAATTTCATTGTGATGCATTTGTTTATAGCGATTTCTGCACATGCTTCTACTAAAGGCAGATTTTACAGCTCTAACTCAGCTCCTTCGTTTAAGGAAGCTAGGCATGTCCTTCCTTGTCATTTAAACCTGCTCTCCAGACACGAGTCCTTAGTTTCTTTGTCTCTGTGAAGGAAGAAGCTTTCATTTAATGTCAAAACTGGTGTGTCATGGTCTCATCTCTTCTGCTTGTTCTCTCAATCTATGAATCATTCATAGCAATGCAGAGTATTTATGCATATGCATGTTTGCTAATGCAGATCCACTTATAGAATGTTTAGACACTTACTTATCTATTCACTTGCTCTGAAGAATTCTTTGTTAAATATAAATGAGGCTAAGTTTTTCCCCTTTTGAGCTGTTCCATTTAAAATGTTTATTGCACTTCATAAAACTGGAATAAACCTTTTTTTCTAATGCTATTGCTGTAACTCTATCACATTTTACCATTTGCATGTCTGATTAATGACTTTGCATAAAAGTCCCAATGAAAAGATTAAATGTGAATGTGCATCTACTAGGAATGTAGCAAGACACGTTTTATCAAATGGGGTTGTGGGGAGATATGCTGTGTCATATTGTGATTTTGGGACTTGCATGTTCACTTGCTGCCAAGATATTAGATTATGACACAGTAAGCCCAGCATATGTATCCATCATTGCATTTTTCTAACGTTGAATGGTTAACAATGTGTCATCGACGACACATTTTTAGCATCTTTTCATTTTGACTAGTGAAAAATTGCTTAAATCAACATGCTACTCATATCATAGCGAATAAATTACAGTGACTGTATGGCCTATTCTGAACGTGTTCTCGTTTTGGGATCAAAAAAAAGCGTCCAACCAGGATTTGGCTTTACTTTCATGGTGACTTTTTGTGTGCACAGTGCCAACTTTCTGCTCCCAGTATCTTCTTTTCTAAAAATTAAAAGTGAATTACCCGATACAAGCAATCTTCTGAAAAATGTACAGTGAGCAGACCCTAACACTAAGCTAAGCAGAGGCGCATAGACATGGCTGATCTTTCTTTCCTTTTCTTTTAGACACACATTCTGTTTGATCGAAGGGAAGGTGTTCTGTTTGATTGATTGATAGAATGAAGAGAATCGTGTCTTTCTGCCGAGGTATTGAAGAACACTGGTCGTGTTCCACAGGAATAGTTCTAGTTAGTCAGTCTTGTTGGTCGGCTCTTCGTGACTGACATTTATGGCTCTGCAACACAACAGTACAACTCAGGGAAGGATGCTGTAGATCAGGGGTCTCAAACCTGTCCAGAAAGGGCCGCTATGTGTGCAGGTTTTCGTTCCAACCAAGCAGGAGGCACAGCTTATTTCACTTCTGTAATCAGTTGCTCTTGGTTTTCAGTTACTCAGGTGAGGCTTCCTTTTGGTTGTAATGAAAACCTGCACCCACAGCGGCCCTTTCTGGACAGGTTTGAGACCCCTACTGTAGATCATCCTGTGTGATTTAATTAACTGATGAGAACGCAACCCTGTCAAAGAAGTTGTTTGGCCGATTCAGAGAACATTGAAAGTCCTACCTGTGTCATTAAGCGCTCCAGATGAATGCTCAGGCCTAATTTGAGAGAGCCTGACTCGTAGTGCAGACAGACAGTGATCTCAGTGCTGCTTTGGATCCAGTCAGTGAGCCTGGATACTACCTGACAAGCAAAACATTTCAGGCCTTCCCTCTGCATAAAACATGAGATTGGGGTGTATGTGTGTGAGTGAGGGGGAGAGAATGAAAGGAAGCATATGAGTACAAGAGTTATGAGTGGGACCGAAGAATGAATTGTACTAAGGTCAGTTGAACTGTACTGTTAAGGTTTTTTTTTCCTTTTTCGTGTATGCAAACTTATCTTTCAGGGTGAATTGCGCTTTTGAATCCAGTACAGGTAAATTGTGGGATTCCTTTAGCTATGATGAGTTTTTTCAGAAGTGTTGGGCGAGGGTTCTTTAAGGACGGAGTTAAAAGGACACCTTTAAAAAACAAAACACAAACAATGTAAAAAACTTGACACAAACTTGAGACCTGAGAGGAGTGAAGACTGAAGAGGCAGTTTTATTCTTTTAAACATAGGTCTTCTAAATATCTACAAATATCTACATAGTTTTCTCTCGAATTAGTCCCAGCATCCAAAGCAAATTCACAAGCAAATTCTTCATGTTGTGGAGTGTGACTATGTTAACCTTGCTAATGTTATTTAGCATAGAGAGAATTTTGAGAACTTTGAGAAGTGCACAGGTAGTTTATTAAAACGACAGTTTATACAGACAGTACCTTCAAGGAATTTTCTGGTTGCTGAGAAGTTGACTGACCAGCATGAACAAACAAAATTAATTCAGAGGAAATGTGTGGATACCAGCTAGAATATCTGGTGACTGTCTACATTAGAATGATGAGCATCATACAACAAATGGCATAAACTTATGTCAAAAGGATTTACTACTCAAGTGGAGTTTGGGATAAGTGCACTCGTTTTAGGCTCTATGGAAATAACATTAACACCACAGCCAACAAATTGCGTGTTCGCCAAGTCGCTAAACCACTCATACGTATTCAGCCAATTAAGGCATGCAGGCAGTTAAGAACTCTCTGCCACCCCTGATGACTTTGCATTCCTGCGATTATAAAAAACTCCAAAACACACAGCTGAGGACGTTTCTACAAATGAAGGTCAGCCATAATATCTGCCATCGTGGTTGCGTGTGTATAATCTGCACTTCTCGAGTCGTACCCATGAGAAGTCTAGGATAGCAGAAACCTCATTGCTTCAGGCATAATGACTTCCTGCCCATTCGACCAGAGGAGGGTAATGACTTACTAATGACCATCCTGAAAAGGGTCAGCATTTGGAGCGGTTCCAATCACACAGAAGAAGATCTTAGTGAAGAAGCCCCAGAATGCTCAGACTAAAAATACTTAAGTTGTTTGATACTTTCAAGATGGACTTGAAAGTCCTTTTTTTTAAAAAAAAGAAAGGAAGAACACTCTCATCCACTCAAGCACTTTTTGTTAAGTGTGTTTTCTGGACATCTTCATCTTGGAGAAATCTGTTTTTCCAGAGACCTAAAAGTTGGCATGTGGACAAAAGGCTAAAATACATAGAAAAGCTGCTTTAAAAACATATATACATGTGAAATATGGCAGACTCTGATACAACAGAGGAAATGATGTTCCAGCATAGTTTTCGTGATGGAGAACAGTAGTCATTGCACTTTTCAATATACCTACCCTGAAGTTTTTGACACTGTGAGGGAAGGAAGGGCTGGGCTGTTTTTGCTGCATGGTGGAAGAGGAAAGCACATATATCCACTGTAAAGCACAAACTCCAAAGTCTGGTGAAACTGATGTAGGGTGAAGGCTGATATGGGACTCTGAGAACATGATGATTAACTTAGACCACCATTAGAAAGGAATGCCAAATAGCTGACAGCACTTTTTTTTCCCAGAGAGAACATTATAAATATCTACCATAACTTAGACATGGCACCATAAACTTACACACTGACCTGAAACTGTAGATGAAGCTGTTCCAAGATTTTTCTGTCAACTCTGCCAAATAAAAAGTGCATATTTCCTATATGCGTGTGTGTGGAAAAAAATCTTCCAATAATCTTAGATTTTGTACAAACAATGTAACCCTTAAATGAAATATAATGCCATTTCTCTGAGCTAAAAACCGTAGCAGTCAGCAGTCAGCAGTCAAAGTACCTGATAGACTCGCTGTGTATTAAGTGAATTAATTAGCTCTTCTCAGAAGTAGCTATGCTGATCAGTTCAGGCCTAATGGTCAGACTGTGGTCCTCAGAAAATCTGTGGGAAAACAAGTTATGTCGCAGCTCAATAATTAAGTAATCTTTGCCCTGCACAGCTTGCGTCATGGAAAGATTTGTAGCCAAGAACACAAAGCAATTACTGGCCTTTCTTTTTTAATGGCCAGACTCCCTCATGGGTCTTGGAAGAGGTTATAGGCTGTAAACAGTAGAGGAAAATCTGGGCTTTGTGCTGCTGATGCCAACCTAAAGTATTACCAGTAATACAGGCAGACATACAGCAAAGACTTTGTGACATAAATGGACATTAGAAATCCGCCCACAAGATAAAATGCGGTCAAATAATTGTGTTACGAGTAGGGCTTGCCAGAAAGTTTTTAGTCTTTATGCTAGTATGTGATTATATTTAGTATTCAGAAGCTTGATCCTAAAATTCTGGTCTAAAGTATACATAATTCATCAGCAGAGGTCTTTAAGAATGACAAATGTTAATGTATGATGAAATAAAACAATATTGTCATAGAATAAATGGACTTAATACAATTTAGTGTTTGAATCCATTTCACCTTGCGGCAAAAATCTCCTGTGCTTTTCACTCCGCTGTTGCAGACCAGAGATGTTGGAGAAATCCGACACATGGGAGTGCTTTAAAGCAGTGGCCCCCAACCTTTTCTGCACCACGGAACAGTGTTTTCATGGACCTGTATAGATACAACTAAAAACAAAACGCGTTTCTAAATAAAAGACTTTTCAGACGCCGATGATCAATAATGTATTTGTACACTGTCTTTCTGTGCAGCCCTGTTCCAGCTGACTCACAGACAGAACAGGTCTGCTGCCTGGTGCTTGGGGACCTACTTTAAAGTATCAGATGACATGAAAATGGGCAAAATTTACAATCAGACATTGGTATGAAGACACCACGACTTCAGCAGAAATGTGTATGTGTAGCGATGCTTGTAAGAGGAAGAGTCTCTGCCAAGAGAGATGCCTAACAGGGAACTCAGATTCTCCGACGTTTTTTGTTTGTTGTGGTGACGGCTGGCAGTGGATGTGGAAGTAGAAGTAGAACAGACCCAGAGCCACAACACGGACACCTGCCAGTTCATACTTCCTCACCAGAAACACACTTGCTCACAAAGTGTGATGTATAGTGAGAATCTTCTGTAAACTTACAAGCAGGCTGGGACATAGGCCCAGGTCTTGACTGCAAATAATTAGGGCCAAAGGAGGCAAAAGACATTATTAACATTGGTTCCCATTAGAATTACATTGTTAAAATGCAATAAAATAGCTTATCAATGTAAAAAAAATCAAAAGAATGTAGATAGTAACGTAATACAGCAATGGGAGTGAATGTCGCTATCCTTAGCACAGCAGACACATATCAAATGTGACACATCACTTCCCACTTGATTTGACATTGTGAAGATATTTATCCGCGAATAAAATGCACTGCTATGTCATTCTGTTATTTAATAGCATACATGCATCATATAATAAAAGACTTTCTACACAGGCATGCTGTCTGGCTCACACAGCTGAACGTGCTGATACTATTGTTGCTTAGCAGCAGGCAGATGAACCGTCAGAGGCCCGCTCGACCCCCAATGTTGTTTTGAACATTTTTGCAAATTTTGCAAAGTGCCTCCATTTTTACAGTGAGTGAGTGCAAACATTACTACTCATGACTGTTCCTGCCCTGTCTGGTGTTGTCAAAGGCCCAAAATGCATCACTGAGCATTACGGAAAACACCAGAGTTCGATAATCTGCTTTGATTTCGTTTTTGTGAATGCTGTTGTAGCATGAAATGAGAGACGCTCGCAGGGGCCACGTCCGTATGAGAGGATGCGCCATCAAGGTTCAAGGCCCTGCCGCGCCTCATCATTATTGTGCTCTTTGGCCCTGTGCACCTCCTGTTACAGATCCAGTTTAGACATCTATTGTGTTTGTGTGCTGAGGCTGCGCCAAGATGCTGCTTTGTATTCATGAGCCTCACTAACTCCCTGTTGTATCTCTGTCTTGCTAGATGATGAAGCATGCATGGGACAGCTACAGGCAGTATGGCTGGGGACACAACGAGCTCAAGCCCATTGCTAAGAAAGGACATTCCACGAATATCTTTGGTGAGTGAGGTACACCCCTTCCCTATTCCCCGAAAAATCTGCTGCACCCACAGGTTCATCCTCTCATTTGCATGTAAATGATTGCGCGGAGTGTGAGCCACTCTTCAAAGCAGAAATCCATGCAAACACAAACCTGGCCATGCCCACTTTTCCGGGCTCTCGCCATATACATGTTTACAGATGATGTGGACTTGCACATATATGACACACAGACAGTCTAGTTTTATTGAATCATTTCTGTGTTGTTTGTGTTTGGTGCAAAGATCTCTAGCTGTTTCTTATGATAAATATGATCTGACTGAAGTGCGTTTCTGTGTGTCTGCCTGTGTTTGGAAACGAAAGTATTCATTCTGGCAAATTCACCTTAAACTGTATTTTCCAAAGCTGGCTTTGACACAATTCATATCTCTCAATATTGCTTTTTCCCTGTAATGCTGTTGAATATGGCAACTGGTTACCTTCTGTTGTTGTGTTGAATAATGCAATTTAAGGAAATAAATGCAGTGGAGCAGGGAAAGACAGGAAAGAGTAAGACTGAGAATGAAAGAGTCAAAGCGGTGCAGCAGTAGCGAGTGCCATAGTTCTGACAATTCACTTTCATAATTAATAAGCCTTCCTGTTCCTACCTCTCTGTGCCTCAATGGGATCTCTCTCTCTCTGTAGGAGATGACTGTTATCTATGGACATATCTATATTAGTCACTATATGTGCATGGGTGGATCACTTGTGAATGGTACATGTCCATGTTGCACATTTGTGTAATCCTTGCAAATAAATTCACTACTCCCTGTTGGTTACAGAGACACTTGCAGTAAATAAATGATGAAAGACTGACTAAATGAGGAATATATGACCATGATTAATAGTCTGTTGCCTCAAAAGTAAGATTGAAATTGTGGTGCAGGCAATAGAAGTTGATCAAATTCAGACCTGAATTGTGTTTCCTGACTAGTAGTCAAATTTATTATTGCAAGTTTATTATTGCAGCATATCATTTCAAGACTGCGGTGCAATTTTATGATGTGAAATGCACAGCTATAATTCTAGATCTTGTTATTCTTGGTACGAAGCTGTCGGTGTGTTCTGTAACAGTCTGTTCTGCAGCCTGAGCTAAAACATAGCAGTAAGAGTGTGAGAGCCTATAGCTTTAAAGGCACTGGTAATGACTGCCTCAAAATGTCATATTTTCCAACTGCAGTTGCCCCTCATTATCATGTTAAAGGAATATTACAGAGCATTCCAGTTTCCAGAGGATTTAAACAACTTTGGTGTTTTTTTTGGGCTTCTCAAATAAGATTCTGCTCCAAATATCCCCCCAGACTTCCAGAGGATATAGAACGAGACCTCCAAATTGCTTTTATAAGCAGTATTATACCACTAATGCAGGGATACAGTATTCTCCTACCGTTATTGCTTTCTGGTTTGAAGACCTGATGAGAAGAGTATGTGTGTAATCTTAAAACATCCTTTTGAATATTGTCAGTAATGACTGGAAACCGGAAAGTGCAGTGATGTATTCTGCAGTTAAACTAGAGCATTTGGAATACTATAAAGGTAATATTGAAATAAGCATTCTGTCCTTTGACTGTTTGTACACAAGCTGTGGAATTGTTTCTCATTTTTCCCATTTAAATGATTTTAATTTTGTTCAAGCAGTAACATGTTATTTGCTTGAGGTAACAGAGTAATTAAACCCACAATTTTCCTAAACAATAACATCATTTAAGAGCTCGGAAAAGTCAAATGTTTTATGGCATATAAGGACATAAATATTGAAGCTTTGCCCACGTGACACGGCATTTTTCTTTTCCTGTGGTCGACCGCTGTGAATGTCAATCTTGTGGCTTCTCGCTCGCTCAGAACAGTTTTTCACAGACAGCTGGTATAATGCAGCCATACTGCACCAGCACTCCTATAGACCAGTAATACCCCCTCAGATTGAAGATCATTTATATAAAAACAAACTACTAAAATGGATTTGTAGCAAGATATGCAGTGTGCAAAGATGCTGTAAAAATTAAAGTGTCAGTCTTTTGACATTGCATTTAAGAGCTGAAAGCAGAGTGCACTCTGCAAGACAGCACAGGAACACTATACAAATTCCTTGTATGTGTTCCCTCACATACTTGGTCAATAAGCGCGATTCTGATATATATACACAAAACACACAAACATTTCTGGTCATTTAGATTACTATTAAGATAATCATTTGATCTGTGTTCCTGAAAAAAAATGCTAACCCCATTTTCAACTGCAGTAACCATAATAACCTTTTCATAAGACCTGAAATGAATTATTGTAATTTTGAGTAAACAATGCTTAATACACTGGGATAAGGAATGCTTCATAATGGACAACAGAGTGAAACATGTTTGAGGCATCACTGCTGTGTATTGTAATCCCACTGGCATGTAGTTTTTCATTTAAGGATCATACCTGTAATGGCCCCCATATTTGAGTCCTGTTTGCATTGCTTAATTTCGACAGTGTATGGGAAGTGGACGGTTGACCTTTAAATCGTATGGTGATCGGAGCATATCAGTTTACCTGAGGCTGACTCAGGGGTCACGTCGCCGCACTTAGCTGACCTGTTGGTTTATGCATGAATGCAGAAGGCCCCAGTTGAACGGCTGTTCTGGTTGGGAGCACTGGAGCTGTTTATGCAGTGCACACTGAGTGACCATAAACAGGTTGTTTACTGGGGATGGAATCTTCTGGGACTTTGGGTCAGATTACATGACAGCGCACTCGCCACCATATGTCAAAATACAGTATTGAATACTTTAGAGTAGATTCTCTCTAGCTGCCCCTTCCACGTTCTCATGCTTTGTTCAATCATTCAGTACATGCTGTCTGCAAATGCTGGTTTTGTGTTACTCGCTGAGGAATTCTATCTTGTTAAAGTTTTGAGTTGGTTCAGTTGGTTGTATAATTAATAATTACTTTTTGATATGCATTAGCAAGAGTGGTGATTAAAGTTGAGAGAGTTGTGGGTATTGTCAGAACTGGAGCTGAGGACCCATGACTGTAGCCACTAATGCTGTTCAATAAAGACTGTTATCAGAAGCCTGTTCTCACACAGTAAAGACTCTGTGGTAAATTAGTTTCTTGCCTTGTGTAGTTATGTTAACTGAACTAACTCTAAGCTTAACCTACATATCAAAGAGAGCGAGAATCGAGAGGGAGACCCTAAGCACTTGATCCCCCAGTTGTGGTGTGGACCATGACTATCTCAATTTAAGATGTGCTTGTCATTGCTATAGTGATTAGTTCAGATTTGTCTGCCCACTGTGAAGTGAAGCAGAGCTGCAGATTAGCCAAAGTTTGATCCGCACAGAGTTTAATCAATAAAGGCCCCACTCTTTTAGACCCCCTGCCCCACTCCCCATCCCACTGCTTTTGTCCGTCTGTGGTCTTGTCAATCAAAAGTCCCATGGTGTTTAAAAGAACACCACATTTACACAAACTGTTTCACCAATCATGAAGGTAAGCTTAACCTGATGTAATTAAAAACAGCTTTGCTAGATTTGACTGCTCTAATCACCTAGGTCACCTGCTATCTTAACTAACCTAACAAGCAGGCAAGCAATCTCTTGACAATAAAACAAAAACAAGTAGAACAACCAAATAATACCATGCAGATGCTGCCAGTTTGTTTACTGGAGATGGACTCTCCTGGGACTTTGGGACAGATTGCATGACACCACACTCACCACTACTGCTCGGGTAACTTTGACTGTTCTAATTACTCAGGTCAGCCCCCTATGATGACTAACCTAACAAACAGGCGAACTTGCTTATGACCGTGAAAAAGGAAAAACCACAAAGAACCAAAACAACCAAATAATGCCTTGCATCTGTTGCCAGTGGCAGGACATGTTCCATTTAAAGGCTGTTAGATTGTTTGCTGTTCAGCACTGAGGTTTCTAGTATTTCACGGGCTCCGAGGTCATAATGGCACAATGCAGAAGAGGCCTGATTGGCATAAAGAGCTAATGTGATGGAATGCTGAGTGATTTAATGTATTGGGAAGAGCTGGGCATCATTGCAGGATGCAGAATTCTACATTACCATGAAAACCCCACTAAAAGAGGGGAGGTGGTTGAGGAGAGAGAGAGAGAAAAGGAGAGAGCGCTTGGCAGAAAGGATCAGAGGGATCAGAACTAGAGCAGAGAATAGGTTACGGAAATGTAGGTGGAGAAATAGACAATAAGGAAAGTCGTTTTGATGAGGCCTGTCCCCACCCATTGGGTTCATTTGCTTCATTCAATTTTAATATCTTGGAAGTAGTTTGTGTAATTCTTGACATCCCCCTAGGAGTCTTGATGAAATCTCCAATTATATATGCGTTTCTTTGCTTCTTGTGAAATTGCGTTCCCTAGGTGGTTAATATTTTCCTAATGATCCGTGTGATTCTCTTGTTCATTCTGTTTGACTGGAGAGAACAGAGGGAAACAGGCAGTGGTTCACACCGTGTGTGTGTGTGTGTGGGTGTGTGTGTGTGTGTGTGTGCGCGCATTTACGCCTGCGCGGTAAATGAGTGCTGCTGTGTAGCTAATGGTGTAATGACTGCTTAGATCTGGTCTGAGCTGCATTGTCCAACTCCACTATAAGCCACAGAACAGCTGAAAAAGGAAAGTGCTGAAATTGGTGTGACTTGAGTAAAACATGCTGTTGAATACAGTTCTGTGACAGGAACTTGCTCTTGCTTTGGCTGTAGGAGTGAACAAGGATGTATGTTACGTGTCAGGAAGTGAGCGGCTGCATCGAATTGGTGGTTATGGTTTGTCTTTTTTTTCTTTTTCTTTTTATACACGTGTAATGAAAACCATGATCATCAACATGACCATGATCTAAGCATTTGCCCTTTAGTCCTTGTCTAAACTGGACATTCTGTTGCTTGTCTTTGAATGGTACATCACTAGGTTAAAAAATGTGCCTGTTTTTTTTTTTTCTTTTTCTTTTTTCGTTATTTGTTTGTATGTCTTTGCCTCAAACACTACTTATCATAACAGTAAGTTTATAAAATGTAATGACTGGAAATTAGTGATCTAAATATAATTAGCGTACATAAGTGTAAGCAATTATGAAAATTGTGACAGATTAGTTGAAAAACTACTCAAAATGTATCACAGTGCTTCTATTTTCATAATTATTTTACTGAAACACTTTGATCAACAAGCAGAGAGGATTCTGTGGCTAAAATATTCTGAACTCATGCTTTGAGATTTAAGGAAAGGTGGGATAATTTGGAGCTGTGTAGGCTGTTGCACAGACAAAAGCTGCAGCAGTTGGCCATTTTGTGATGTGTGAGAGGTTTTGGACCAGCAGAGTGTCTCATGCCCACAAGGGAGGTAGATAGATGTGTGTGTGTGTGTGTGTGTGTGTGCGTGTGTGTGTGTGTGTATAGCAGTTAGCGCTGCTGTATAAAGCAGAGTGGCATAGCAGTCAGAAGTGCTGTGCAGAACCGGCATATTACATTCACACTTAGTGCAGCTTTAGTCCCCGGCTAATACACAGCTTTCCAAAATGAGCAGACACATCCAATATGTCAGCCCATTTTATCTCTCCTGAGGAGAGCAGGTGTGTGTGCATGGACGCAATATCACACACAGCTTGGGTAGCTGTTATATATGTTACTCTGATCTCTCCCCTCAATACTGCAGTGCTAACCCCTTCGTCTTCATATTGAATGTGTCAGTTTGGAGCTATTTAAACTTTAACCTCCATGGGGCTCGGAATGCGCGTGTGTGTGTAGAGGCGCACATCGCTGATCAGAAGTGACGTTGTTTATTCTTTGCTCTCTTTTTAAAATGCTCCAAGGCCTTACATTTGGCTGGCATACTGCCAGATTTGAAGAGCCAGCTGAGAGCAACAAAAAGAGGAAGCTTTCCCAACAGAGTTTCACGCTTTCTCTCACTTCTCTGCATCTCCCGTCTTATTCTCAATATTCTGCTTGGATTAGATTTATAACAGTGGCCCAGTGCCAACCCCCAGCGAGAAATGGCATCAATTTGTGGAGGAAAGAGAGTATATAGTGGAGTATAAAAGACTGAAGCTAGGGCTATACTGATATCAGTACAACCAAAACAACCAATGAAATTTACACAGACATGGAGAGAACATGGAAACTAGACAGAAAAGACCCTCGCTGCCCTGCTATGAGGCATCAGCCTGAACCACTGCACCTGTATCTCTAGAATTTTTTTTAGAAACAGACATATATGCACAGCACTTGAGCAATACCTGAGCAACACGTTTGGTTCCAGAGTTCCTTTTCCTTAAGAATTTCATGACTTTTCTACAAATTAGGTCTGTTTAATTAGGTCTTAAATATATAATCAGTTACTATTGTTAATTAATAGTCCTATAGTATAATGTGCGTTGTCTGTAAATAATCTTATCAGTTCTCAGTTTGAATGGTAAAATGGTCACTACAGATCATTATAAAGCTGTGCTCTGCAATCTGAACACTATCTGCAAGAGGGAGCTATTAGCACCCAAGTCACTTTTGACTTCCCTCAAAAGAGCATTCAGGCATTCAGTGCTCCAGAAACCAAGACACCGGAGTCTGACAGGAGTTCTGCCCAACAGAGAGCATCGAAACATTGTGCTATCACAATGCAAAAACTTTGCGAGCAGCCCAAAACTGAGGATGTGCTCAGCTTCCTCACACTGGGTGTCTTTCAGCAGTAAAACCAGAGCTGAATAAATGAACTCGTCTACAGGCTCTTGCAGGCGCTTTCTGCCTGGGGAGGCAATTCAAATCTGTCACCCGCACACCAGATGTAATTTATGAAGCATTTAGAAGCCGAAGCAGAAAGCAGATTAGTGAGCAAGGTGACAAATATTTGTTCTAATATATATTTTGTTTCTTAGGAAATAAACTGCCCACTTAAATACCTGTTTACTTTTATTTTCCTCAGGTGCCTTTAACTTAACTATATAATTACAATCATTCATTTTTGGATCATATTTCCAAAAAGATGCATTATTGATTAACAGTTTTTCCATTAAATTAAAACATCTATTTCCAGTATGTTTATGTGAAGTACTTTGCTTTGCAAACATTTTTAAGCCATTTTTATTAGTCGCCTTTATTTGCCAATACCAATACAGGGAGTGCAGAATTATTAGGCAGATGGGTATTTTGTCCACATCCTCCTCTGTATGCATGTCGTCTTAC
>JBBPDH010000002.1:10479788-10499701 GCA_037974565.1 Clupeocharax schoutedeni | reverse complement strand
TTTAAGGGTGATGTATTAAACTGTTTAAAATGAAGTGAAAGTGTTCTGGGTGCACATCTGGGGGCATATTTAGGGTTTACACTATAAAAATTGGCAGTTCTTGACAAACACAACACTGCGGTTTATAAGTTATTACCTCATTACCGAGGTCTGAGCTCTTTTTCCTGCTTAAGAAAATGTTGTTCATTGTTCTGAACTCTGAGTTTTAAGACAGCACTTCTTTGATAGTTACACTAATTATGGTTAATTGCACGTAAAGGGATTTGTGTTATTATTTAATTTTATTTATCCTATTTAATTTTATTGTGCAATTAATTACCTGTTAGTTTGTGGTAAAATATTTTGCAGTGTTTACATGTTTACTGCAAATCATTCATCAAAATAGAAGTTTTATTTCATAAAGTTGATTTCAAAATGGACATGCATTTTTTGCGTTTTGTGTTTTTCAGTTAAATAAAAGGCTATTTTTGCAATATATTTAAATATTTAAACGAGACAGGATTTCTTTTTAAAAAAATGTCAGTCTCGTCTCGTCTCTTCTCGTGTACCCAGTCTCGTCTCGTCTCGTGGGAAAAGCGTCTCGTCACACCCCTATTGTTTGGTTATGTACAGAGAACACAAAGAAAGCGTGTCTTGGGATTGTGAAACACCCCTGTACTCAGGTGGGTGGTTTGAAAGCCAATCCGAAAACGTTATTTATTTCTCCTTGTTGCTGATTGGGTGCTGCCCTGTGACGCATCTCTGGCAGCTGCAGTCCAGAATTTCCCCTGTGGAGCGTCTCGTGTGATCTCTGTATTTTTATTCCTGTACATTAAATGAATTTACTGCTGTTTTTACTCTGATTATACCAAAGAAAATGTGCGTGCATTAATTACATGTACATTTATGGCATTTAGCTGAATTACAGTACAGTCAATACAGGGGTAATATCAGTATTTTACATTCTAGCACTGGGGCAGGCAGCAGTTCAGTGTACACTGTACAGTACAAATAGTGGTTTACCTTTACATTTTTTAAGGGTAATGTATTAAGTTTGTAATTAAATTAAAGTGTTTTGGGTGCATATTTAGGGTTTACACTATATAATAATAAAAAAAAAAATTACCACATCATAAATCCTTGTCTTTTCACACTGCGTGTGCTCTTGGAACAGAACCCCCACGATTGTCAGGGGTTTACTGTATTGTGATACCTGTTGTATCATGCTGTGGCTATATCATCCTGTCAGGTTTCCTGTTGGATAGGTTTGGTTTTAGAGAAAAGAAAGAGTAGAAGAATATTCTGCATATTTGCTATTCCCATATCTTGATTTTATATCCCCGGATTGAGTTACTGGCAGCGTGAGGGTGCATTTTAGAATTTTTTCCTGTCCATTTTTTTGAAAGATTCTTTGTTATCTAAATGTTTTACTCGAGGCTGGCTCTGCCTCTAGTGTGTGATTGTGTGTGTATTAGGGTTTCAAAGTGCTCTTGAGAATGGAGAGGAGTTGTTTCTCTGTGATTGGGCTGCTTTGTTGTGGTGCAGCACAGTTCTTCTGCATTGGCACTGCCTTTGATGAACCACTGGGTGCCTTACTATACTCTCTTTCTCTCTCTCTCTCTCTCTCTCTCTCTCTCTCTCTCAGTCTGTCTCTCTGTCTGTCTCTCTCAGCCTTCCCTCATTCTTGTTTGCTGTTCCTCTCTGTTTCTTATTTTGGTTTATTGATTGATTGAATGTGCGTGTCAGATGGTAAATCCCAGTATAATGAGTAATAAAGAATTGTGGCATTAGAAGAGAGCTTTCAGTTAGACTAACCATCAATTGAACTGAGGGCCTTTTATTGAATTGTTCTTGCAAACTTATAAATAAAGAAATTGATGCCAAGTAGTAAAAGATCTGTTTAGAGGTTCCTTCCTACAAGTCTGTTTTTCATTGAATAACATGAACAAAACTCATTTCTTTTGAACTACAGTACTGTTTGAGGTGGTTAAATGTTTTGGTTTGTTTGTTTTTGGCTTTTAGAGGTATTAAATATTTCCTCCTGCCCTTTCAGTTCATTTCCTTTCCTAACTGATCCTCTTTCCCAGAGAGGCTGGAGTATTAGGAGTCTTTTTTGTATTCCAGTCAGATTGGGAATTCGAATGCTGAAGATTTGCTTTATTTGTTATTAGTTGTGTTTTTCAAAAAAATGATCCATAACATACTCCGACTCACGAGGAGCTTCTTAACTTTGTCTCTCCAAATCATCTCAAATATATTTGCTAGTGGCACTACTGAGGTACCCTTGAGTAAACTACCCCACACACTTCCCCACACACTGCTCCCCCGGTGCCCCTCATTGGTGGCAGCCCACTGCTTCACTTGTTGAATGGGTTAAATTCAGAGGAAGAATTCCACACTGATCACACTGCATACACGTGCTGTGCTCTGGATCAGTTTCAGTAAACTCCATGGCTTTTCTGCAGATAGTAGATAGAACAGTAGCTGTATGTCTGGCTAAATGCATTAGTTGGAGGTGCATAGAGGCCCAGCTGTTGTTGTGCATAGCCCTGTGAAATGAGTCCATGATAGAGCAGCTGTGTGTCGCAATGCTGCTCCAGGTAAACGACCACAGCACACTGGGCTTTATTGGCACAGATGGCCTGCGTCCCCTGACTGAATAACCCTTTGCCAGCAAGGTAGAAGAATGTTAGTGCTGCTGCTGCTGAGGGGACATTTTTTTGTCTTGGAAAGTGCTGCTGATTATAAACAAAGTAGACTTTTTAAAATTAATAATGTCAACCAAGCACATTCCTTAAACCTACTAGTAAACTTGCTGTTCTGCTGTTTCTCTTCTAGATATTATTTTCTGCAGTATTCATGTTGCTCTGTATTCTAACCAAGTAGGTGGATCTCTGTTCTCTACAGGCTATAGATAAATATTGCCGAGTCAGCGGAGGTTTCTCTGGGGTTAAAGACGTCTACTCCTCCAACCCCACCTACGATGATGTCCAGCAGAGCTTCTTCCTGGCTGAGACTCTCAAGTATGAATCTTACACTCTGATCTGACACCTCATGTTGTGCTGCTGTTTTAGGGTGGAGGTAGCTCAGTGGGTAGGTTACTAGCCTCCAGACAGGTCACAGGTTCGAATCCTACCTTCAGCACCACCACTGGGTCCATGAGCAAGACCCTTAACCCCAAGCTGCTCCAGGGAGACTGTCCCCTGTAGTTAGAAAATGGAAGTCGCTTTGGATAAAAGTGTCTGATAAATGCCGTAAAAGTAAATGTTTTAAACATAGACTCCCAGTTCAAGGCATTTACAACTACTGAACGTACCATATATTTATGTGATTTTAATTAAGTATAACAAGAACTCTAGTGTCTGGTCATCTTTTTAAGGATGGAAATAATGAACTTTCTGAAGCAAATGAACAAAACACTTTAGCTTAGGAAAAAATAATCAATTGGGAAGTTAGTAAGACAATTCTGCACCCCATTTTGGTTTTTTTTACTGCCTTTCCACAATTGCCGTACAGCTACGTCTGTTTAATAAAACACAAAAAAGTTCTTTATTGTTGCAGAAGTACTGATGGTACTTATATCTGGAAATGCATGTCATGTAAATGATCAGGACCTTAATCACCAAGATCACATATTGCCATCTTTTACCACTGTGCTGGTCTAAAGTCCCATTCCTAAAAACAGAGCTCAGTACACTGATGCTGTTTAACATCAATGACACCTGCTGGTGGCATGGCTGCACTACAATTATGGTATTAAAAATAGGTCTAGCTGGCAAAGCAAGGAAGATACTAGGTCAGTCTATTTCTCTACTGGCCCAAGAGGCTTACAGAACATCAGACCGCTTTGATTTGACTTTGGATAATTATTGGTATGCCTGTGTTCCAGGTACCTGTATCTGCTGTTCTCCAGTGATGAGCTGCTTCCTCTGGAAAACTGGGTCTTCAACACAGAAGCCCACCCTTTGCCTGTCCTGCACATGGGAAATCTCACTCTGCCAGGCAGCCAGGACCAGCGATAGAGGAGTCCCCACTGGGTGGTGCTCTGCCCCTCAATCTGTCTGTAGCCTTCTCTGCCTCTAAAAGACTGCAGGTGCCTGCTCAGAGGAGGCTGGGGGCTGTACTCACTTGACCACTGTCTCCTCCTGGATTCTGGGTTTTGACTGCTGAGTGGAGGGGACCCGTATGGACTCTCTCACTCGGAATTACTCATCTATATTCCTCTTGTACTTTTTCACCCTCTCTGACAAGCTGCCTATCAGGAATGGACAGCTCATGCAGCTCATTCATTGGCTGGGAGGCTCTCCCTTGACATATGGGTGGAGCCTGTCAGGACACCTCAGCCCAACAAACAAAGCAGCACTGGTGAACACAGCTGATGGACAAGCATGGGAGAGATGGATTTTTTTCTGTGAAGAAAAGCAAAGATGGACCGATCAATTTCTCTTTTTTTGTGGCTCTTCTGGCATCCACTCATTGCTTAATCACTGCAGCAGAACAAAAGGCTCTCCAGCCAGACTTCCTGTCGACTCGCTCTCAATTTAAACTCTGACCTGGACCTGGAGCTGTAGGAGGCAGCAGCTGGTGCATTGGATATGACCTGTGAAATCTCTTCGACTCTTTCTCTCTCTTAGGGAGAATGTAGGCCAGAGGCTCCCTGGGATGTTTGTGGCTTCTCTCATACTGATACAGCGAGTGTATGTGCGTTTGTGTGCGCGTGTGTGTAAGCGTGTGCGCCCATGTCCCTCTCTCTTGATTTAGTCTGCTTTCAGTTTCCAGTACACTTTGGCACTTCAGTCAGAATTCTGTGCCCCCAGTGTATCATGATTAGTTATTTTGAGCTATTTGCTGCCATTGCTTGCAAGACTATCATTATTTTCATTCCAAAATCCATTCCAGACGTTCCATCCAACACTGCAGTCATGTTTTATTTTATTTATTTATTTTTTTATTCACGTTTGTTTGTTTTTCTTTTGTCTTTCATCTCTCTATTCTACCCACACAGTAAATTAGGCGGACATTTCTGTCTTCTTGCAGTCAGCCATGGCTCTGCTCTTTTCGAATGAGGAGCTGTGTGCTCTGGCTTCTGTCCATGCTGCTCTGTACTCAAACACAGACACCTTGACTTGATTAGTATTTGGTTTGCCAAGCACTTTGTTGGTTTGGGTTACTGTACTAGAGAAAGAAAGGCTGCAGCTTTTCTTTGATGATGTTGGCTGCATGCTTTAAAGCTGTGTTCAGTTGAATTCTTTAAACATCTGAACAGCTGAACGAGACATCATGCATATAGATAGACAGAACGAGACATCATGCATCTGTACTACTACAAGGAATCTTAAGTAAATTCAATCATGTTTTCTAATAATGCACACCGAGATTCCGCTAAGATGTCCAGAGCAAATGTCCATAAATAGTACTGTTTTTTGTGCAAGTGGTTTTTTTTTTTATTATTATTATTATTATTTTTGGTCACCAATTCCATTCTGGTCACTAGTTCAGGACCTACTCATCAATGGTAATGCATCCGACCCCCACTCTGTGCTGCTGGTGAGACAGAAAGTGGGACACGACTTTGCAAATGTCCAACACCTGGGTTCACCAGTGATCTTTAAGTTTGTGAAAGGTGAGGATTTATTATCTTTGGTGTAAAGAAGTGGTGGAAGAGTGAGGGTCTCTGAAAGATTGGAAACTGTATGCAGTGTTCATAATGCACTTAGTCAGTACATCATGAGTGATGCTGGCTGTCTAAAGGAATTTGTTTTGTCTCTCCTGTATTTAACCTCTAATTTCCCACTCATTTTTTGGTCCCTTCATTCCATTCTTGTTTGACAGCTCAGGTGTGATGTTTAGTCCACTCCTCCAGATGGCAGTAGCAGCAGCCTGCTGAAGCTATGTGTGTTTTCTCTCTCTCTGCCCTCTCTCTCTCTCTCTCCCTCTCTCTCTCCCCCTCTTCCTCTCCCCCCCCTCTCTTTCTCTCTACCTCTCTCTCCCCCTCCCTCTCTCCCTCCCTCCCTGACTTCCCTGCTAACATCGCTTTGATAGCACCCTCTTCTTGTGGTGGGAGAAGCCCGAGCCAACATGACCACTGTTGTTGCTGGGTGGATTTTGAGAAGCTGTGTTCTGTATTTGTATTTTTACTGAACAAAAAGAATAACTGTAAATATGTTTAAAATGTGACACCAATTCAATAAAGATGTTACGAAAATGTGAACCGAATAACAACAGTTATCTTTTTCCTACATCATCCTTTCTATTATTGGTCAGATTTATGTCCCTTGTTGCAGCTATACTACAACCATGTGTCGTGTGTGTGATGGTAAATATTGGCAGCTGTTTACTAGATCTTTAATTGTCCTGAGATGTTATTGGCTTTATGTAGTTCAGTATGTACAGTTCTTTGCCCCTTGTAATAGAGAAATAAACAAAATATATACAAAATATATATATACAAAAAATATATATACAAAAAATAAGTTTTGGCTGTCACTGCTGCTGTTTCTCTTTTACATAACTCGCTAGTAATGAATAGGACTGATCTTGGCTGTGCCCTGCTCTGCTCTGATGTTTGGTTTGGGTTGACAGTGCGATGACACGGTAGGGTGGATAACTGGCAGCCCCAGTGTGCACGAGGGAGGAAGTTAGGTGCCCTTTGACCTGCTTTGGCAACTGGTCACCCCTATGACATCAACTGACACTGCTTTATCATCTGGTCAGCAGATGCCATTTAGAGCTTTCTGATGAATTGTCTCTAATCAGCATGCACACGCCATACCGTTAATACTAGATAACTTTGTCTGATAGTGTAGTGGCTCAGTAAAATCCTCCCTTCAGTTGAAGTATGTATTTAATAAACAATGTTTACTTGTGTCCGGAGATGAGCTTAGTGATACATTTTCTCATTTATTAATATCTTCAAATATTTACTTGTTCCTCAAGTACATTTTTGTGCTATATTTGCTGCCAGGAATTCACTCTGTTGACTTACCTGCTGAAGGCTCCACACTCTGTGCCAGATGTAGTGTGTGTGTGTGTGTGTGTGTGTGTGTGTGTGTGTGTGTGTGTGTGTGTGTGTGTGTGTGTGTTTGTGTGTGTGTGTGTTTGAAGGTTCTAATTGAGCTCAAGACAGATATAGTGTTTTAATATTTTAGTCTGATATGTCTCTGTTTTATGATGCCCAAAGGTCAGTGGGCAGTTGGAAGTGTTTGTGTCAGCTGATGTCACTTGTCAGCCCAATCATGATCTGTGTGAAAGCTAAGAGAGAAAGAGATAAGGAGGCAGAGCTGGCACAGGACAAGTGTACACAGCAAAACACCCTGCCAAGGTCACTTTGTACCAGGTGGGTCAATAGACATGCTCTCTCTCTCTCTCTCTCTGTGTCTCTCTCTCTCTGTGTCTCTCTCTCTCGCTGTTCTCTTGTCTTATCACCAATTTCCTTTCTGTACCTTTCCATAATCCTGCGTACTGTGCTTAGTACACCTGTTTCACATTTGATACCCCCCAACTAGAATAGCTGGTCTCTGATTCACACTGTGTTACACTCTCAGTTTAATTAATCTCCTGCACCGAGAGAGATGACCCTGAGAATGTCCAGCGCTGCTGCTGGGCTGGACCCAGCAGGAAAAAAGTGCACATCGAAGGAAAAAGGACAGATCTTTTCTGTTTCTTTAACAAATCTAACTTGTTTCACCCCAGAATAGTTTCACACTATGGTACACATAATAATGAAAGACACAAAGTCTTGCATTAACATTAAGTGGATAGTCAGGGTTTAAGGTTTAAATTTTCGTGTTCAGTGTTCGTCCTGCATTATGCACATTTGCAGTATGAGTATTAAATAAAAAAGTTAGATTCATGATACTGGCTTTGAATATATTATAAGGTAGTAGTGGTGGTTTGAGCTCTTGAGTGTGCCTATTTTAAATCGTAAGTGATTTGTTCAAATCAAGAAATTTTTTCCTTAAAAATAATACATTATCAGCTGATATTCGAGTTTTCTGTAGTGGTGTTTCCTTTTTGCTTGCACTCTTTGATGATGTACTTTAAACAATGTTAAAGGACTGACTTGCTCTTTTTCGTGCTCATTGCAGGTCTTTCTTTGAGCTCAGAGAGGGGATTGGAGTTTCCAGCAGGACATATAAAACACCAATACCTCAGCGAATGTGCACCATGCTGAGCTGTTGACATTGCTCACCATCTTAAGTGTGTTAATGCTTCATACCTCTACCAATGGTGTGATTACTGAACTTTTCCTTTCCAGTGTCTGTAGAGTTGGTCATCTTACAGGTTTTTTAAAAAAAAAATTTTATAGATGTTCTGGTTTGACTAAAAAGGCCACTGTTTATATTTCTATATGAAGGTTTTAAACCAGCCTTAGGAGGATGATGAACCATCTTGTTCCTCTGAGGAAACTTTGACCTTCAGAGTTTGTAAGAATGAGGACAATCTGCTGGAAATCCTGAAGATGACTCCCAAGTTTTGTGATTGGAAGAAGACCTGTTTTTTTGTTTATCCATCTAGCTACCTGCTTCAGCATTTACACACGTCCAAAAGTACTTAGACGCTCCTAATTACTTAATTCATTTACTGAATCAAGTGTTCACTTGAACACACAGCTTCAGTAAGCTCCAAAGAAATGCATTACCAACCACATATGAGCCTGAAGTCAAAACAGCTAAAGCCAACTGTTTGCTATAGGGGTATAAAGCCCCCCCAACACTGGGCTGTGGAGCAGTAGAGCTGTGCTCTCTTGGAACTCCCTCCAATACCTTTGGTATGAGTTGGAGTGGTGGTTTGAACCAGAACAAACGATCTGTTTCTGACCTCACCAATGCTTGAGTCTGTAAGCAATCAAATCCTTACAGTAATGTTCCAACCTCTAGTTTAAAGAAGCTGTTCCCACAGTAGTGAGACAACAGACTTCCTGTTGATGTCCTTGATTTTAGAAGGAATGTTGGATAAGCAGGTATTTTTGGATACCCCTGCACTGGGTTTGGACACTTTTATATGTCCTCAGCTACACTGAACGCTCTGACAAATGCTGTTGCTTTTAGTTTGTAATGAAAGTAGTGATTTTCTTTTAGGATTGCTGTGCAGTTCAGCCTTTCTAATGGAGAAGGTAATTCTCCTTGTACCTTTCACTACTTAAGATGCTATTTCGTTTATTGACATGCCTAATTTGACCTTAGTGAGGAGCATCAAAATAGGGCTCCAAGTGTTATAATGTCATTAAATGCTTGCGTTCCAAGGCCAAGAATGTGCATGTCTCACGGGCTACTATCAAGCAGTGGTCATATTCTCCATTAAAGTGCTCCTCAGAGCTAGATTCCATCCATCGAGGCCAAGTGGCGACGCAGTGTTTCTGCAGTTAAGATAAACCAGTCTGGCCACGCAGCCTCTGCCGAGGTCATGAAGGGGAGGTGGGTTATGAATATGTCACTGTGAGTCATAGAGTGGAAAGAGGGGCGGGGGGGCATTTGCGTGGACATCTGCAAATGTAGTGGAGTGTTTAATGTGTTAATGGCCTGTGTGTGTCTTTGTGTGTGTGCGCATGTGCGTATGTCTCCTCCAGTGTGTGTTTAATGTGTTAATGGTTGCTGGTTAACCATCCGTAGTATGGACAGTGACTCACTTCCAGTTGGCGACGAGCCCAGCTGCAGCAGGTGGCACAGCTCCCCCTGAGAATTAAAATGTTCACCTTTGGACAAACCATCGTTTCTTGCTGTTTTTTTTTTTTCTTTCACTCCCCCTCTCTTTCTTTTCTCCCTTCAGTGTCCCCTTGATGTCTGTTTATTCTGTTTGGCGCATCTGTGCGCCAGGCCGCCTGTTTAAGTTCATAGGTCTGTGCCTGGTCATGCTTTAAGCCCCAGAATTTTGCCATAATAGAGAGTTCTAAGCATTTAGCAAGCGTCTTTGATGCTTAAACACAGATGACCGCTCTTTTTGATCAATATGACGTTGATAATCAGTGGCACTCTGAGAGCAAACAGTTTTGCTTGTCTTGGGTCAGTTTTCCACTGTTCCAAGAACATCAGGAGTGTGGCAAGTATAACATCTAGCATTCTGTCCACAGGAACAGTTTTGCCTCGATACCCTTGTAAAGAGTTATGACTGTTGGAGAACTTCCTGTGTGGTTACTTTTTTTTCTTTTGAAGATGGCAAGGATGATGTCATTGGTGTTTTCCTGTGTAACGTACTTTAATTTTAAAAAGAAATGGTTGTATCTGTTGACCCCCTCTCATTTCTTTATTGCCTTCTTCCTCTTATGATAACACGTTATTAAGGTCAGGTCCATCAGCATCACATCTCGGCTGATCTCGTGATTTGAGGTTGCGTCATTTTTAGCAGGTTTATACGTAGCAATATAGAAATGACTCAAGCTCCGCTCTCTGTGTGGGACGCCTCTTCAGTTTCCCCTGCACCTGGATTTGGCTCTCTTTTCAGGCCACAGATGACTTGTCGTCTTACTCATCATTCAGGCTAATTAAAATGGGCTTTCCACAAGACATCCACAGCAGGAATGGAAATCCACTGTCCTGCTGTTCACGAGTAAGTCTGGTTGGACTACGAGGCCTGAATGACGTCAGTCAGTCTCTACATTTGCAGCAGCTCATACCTCTTGCGGGTCTAATCAAGCATGACAGTCAAACACATACATAGAATACACACTTAAGTTTAAATTCAGTTTGAACTGGGTTATTTCTATCAGCCACCTAGAAATGAGGAAAGCATACCATTAAAAATGACAGCTGTACGTAACTGTCAGTTCCTCTGTAGTGACCATTAAGGAAACGGTGGGAGGAGAGAGAGCGAGCGAGTGTGGGGGCCAGACCCTGGGATTACCCTTCATGCACAGGACGTAAGCAGAACGGAGAACATTAGTAAGCATCATAGAAAAACTGCTACTGAGTGAGTCAGCACATCTGGAAGAGAAAGGGAGATTGCACTTTTCTGTCTGTCTTGTCTCATCCCTCTTCTGAATGTCTCTGTGTTTCCTTGTCCTTTCTGTGCAATAGAAAGAGAGATGACTGTTAGCTGAATCCAGTTCAACACAATATGAAAGTTAAGAGCTTGACAACATAAATGTTAGTATGTCACAGGCCACCACACTGGATTTAGAAAAAAAGGGCTTAGAACTTTCTCACAGATTAAGCAGCAGAACAGATTTAGAACTTTGTCAAACGAATAGACTGCTCAGGTGGTAGAAAAGAATGTACCTGCGAATTAAATCTCAGCTGACAGTGAAAATATAATTTTGTAACAAATGGGACTTCACTGCCAGGATGGGAAACAGGTTCTCAGGCCTCCTAAATTAGGACTGTACTTCTCACATGCAATCACACTTAAACTTTTATGTATACTTATATATATTTAATATACTTATAAGTGACATTTAATTTCCTGCGGTTACTATTTTCTCACTGTTTTCCAAAGACTGTTATTCCTTGCCCAGTGACAAATGTTAACATTTTTTGCACATTTAATAACTGCTCCTAGAACACCGTATCTGTTATAATACTGAATTTCTTCACACTTGGTCATTTTGCTTGTTGCTGACTGCCCTGTGCTCTGTAACACTTGTGTGTCCTGGAGTAGGATTTCATTTCTCAGTGTACCAAGCTTAATAAAACAGTAAAAAAAACCCTCCGTAACCAGGAAATGTTTATTTATATATATTATATATATATACACACATATATACATACATACATAAAAACAATAGTGCAATACATGCTGAGAACATGTCCTATCAAAAACTAATTTAAAACTATAAAACTACAAATTATGAATTGTGGGAAAATTGTACTCTCCTGCATACTAAATTAAGTCCTACGACTTTGGTTACCAGGCAACGCAAAAACCTGTTCAGCCAATCAGGGGCACGCAGGGCGCATTGATACGAGTTTCTTTTTAATTCAAAAGATTTGAGAGCAGGGTGTCTTTACATTGGACAATCAGGGGTAAATATCATCCACAATTGAGGAAATATTACAAGGACACGAGTGGCATTTTTTAAATAAAGAGAATGTTGAGGATTTGAGGTTAGTAAAGCGTGATAGAAAGGATATAGTGCGGAGGGAGGCGGTGTGGTTTTATTTTTACCCAGAGAGCTCTCTGGTTTAAAAGCAGGCGGAGCTGCTGTTCAGCCTACAGCGTGTGGAGTATTTGTGTAGGACGGATAGGACTGTGTGAACCGACGGCTGGATGGAGGTGTGGGTGAAGAGACTTGAAGAGAGTTATATCTTCCGTGCGGTGCTCTGCTGAGTGGGTCAAGAACTAGGAGTGGATTCACGTTTTTACTGCAGGTTTGAACTTTTCCTGTGTTACAGTACACAGTTGAAATTTTGTGTAACATTGGTGTAGTTTAGTGTAACGTTGGTGGAAGTTTAGTGTAACGTTGTTGTATCGTTTGTGAAAGTTTGGTTTCTGTGCAAACAAGTTCATGATTTGATTACATTGTAGAGGAAAGTCTCAGGGAGAAGGTAGATGTCGAGGAGGGAGGACTATTTGTCAGGTTTGAACATGAAGCTGGCCTGGAGAGTGGCTTGACAGTCACGTGTCGACTCTGGAAAAGCGTGTGCTGCGTTCGGTTCTTTTTTAGGACATTTAAACCCAAACTTGTTCAGTTCAGAATAACTGCACGGCAAGTTTTTACGAGGACGCTCGTCTCTAGCGTGGGAGCCCCATTACCTCGTGTAGTCCCCTAAGGGTCAGCCCTTAATCCACCCCCAGGGTGTTTCCTGGCCATGCTGCATTTTAGGTTTGGCTTTAGATTAGTTTAGACTGAATTGTGATTCTTTTGTTCTCACTGGTTTACTGGGAAATACCTCCTGTAAACAGCAGGACTGTCCTGCCTGCCGTGCTGCTCTGGCCGAGTTCTCGATTGTTGTTGAAACGCGCTGTGCTCTTCTGGAAACGGGGGGAGTTACAGTGGGCTTTTGGGTTTTCACTGACTCTGGTGTGGGGTCCAAAGGCAACATGACTGAGCGTGTTATTCAAGTCGCGTTCTCTCTCCTAAACCGTTTGATGAGAGCTTTTAAATAATGATTTGCCGGTAAAAATGTTTATGCCTTGGAGAAAATCTTTTAACCAAATATGTCAAGCAAATAAACCTGTCGGCATGATGTTTGGTAGACCCCCCCTCATATGTCAAGCAAAAAATAACCTGCTGGTTATGCCTCTTTGTTATGCTCTAGGTTGGCCCTAAATGTTGAGTATGCGTATCGTTTGCTTTATTTGTTTATTTTATTCATTTATTGCAGTTTGTCTGAGCGAACCTCAAGGAAGGCAAACATGGCTGAAGCCTCCTCCAGCAGCGAGAGCGAGTCCTACAGCGTCCTTTCCTGGGACCAGGTGAGCCGCCTGAACGAGGTGTTGACCGAGGCAGTGCCGGTTCATGGTCGTGGCAACTTCCCCACCCTGGAGGTGCGGCTGAAGGACATTGTGCAGATGGTGCGGAGCTGCTTGGAGCAGAGGGGCATCCAAGTCAAAGACATCCGCTTAAATGGCTCAACAGCCAGCCATGTACTGGTGAAAGACATTGGCTGGAGCTACAAAGACCTGGACATCATCTTCCGGGTTGACCTCCCCCAAGAAGCCCAGTTCCAGCTCATCAAAGATGTGGTGATGGGCACTTTGCTGGACTTTCTGCCTGAGGGAGTCAACAAAGAGAAAATAACACCCATGACCCTGAAGGAGGCTTATGTGCAGAAACTGGTCAAGGTCTACACCGAGCAGGACCGCTGGTCACTCATCTCTCTGTACAACAACCATGGCCGCAACGTGGAGCTCAAGTTTGTGGACACAATCCGCAGGCAGTTTGAGTTCAGCGTGGACTCCTTCCAGATCATTCTAGACTCTCTGCTCTCATACTATGACTTCTCAGAAACCCCCATGTCTCAGCATTTCCACCCCACGGTGGTTGGAGAAAGTATGTATGGTGACTTTGCTGTTGCACTAGACCACCTCAAGAACAAGCTGATTGCCACCAAAAGGCCCGAGGAGATCCGTGGAGGTGGGTTGCTGAAATACTGCAACCTTCTGGTGAGGGACTTCAAGCCCACGGATGAGGAGGAGTTCAAAGCCCTGGAGCGGTACATGTGCTCTCGTTTTTTCATCGATTTTCCTGACATCGGTGAGCAGCAGAGGAAGCTGGAGGCCTACTTGCAGAGTCACTTTGTGGGTGAAGAGAAGAGCAAGTACGATTACCTCCTGATCCTGCGGCGGGTCGTGAACGAGAGCACAGTGTGCCTCATGGGGCATGAAAGGAGGCAGACACTCAACCTCATCTCACTCACAGCTTTCCGGGTGCTGGCAGAACAGAATGCCATACCAGATGCATCCAGTGTCACCTGCTACTATCAGCCAGCGCCTTATGTGCGAGACTTAAACTTCAGTAACTACTATGTGGCCTCTTGTAACCAGTCCATTCCAACATGGCTGCCATGTAACTAAGACTCTTATTATGGCCTGCCATTAGGTCACCGCTGGTATTCCTCCCTGTGAGCATAAAATACATATTTAAAAGGACATTGTTTTGTGTGGATTTGTGTTTTTTTTTTTTTGTTGTTTTTTTTTTTTTTTGAATCAGGGGGGGTTGGTTTTGACTTCATTTGAGTCCAAAGTGATATTTTTAGGATTTGGGTTACATTTATATATGAAATAATTCTTCTTTAATTTTTGTTGCCTTAATCTGTCTCTCAGATGTGAGTAATGCATTTTTTGGCAGACAGAATTTCTTATTGTGCCTTAATGCTTGTGATAAGTTAAATACTCTACAAATTCTTTAGTCCTTCAGGAAAAAAAAGTTGAACAGTGTTGATACTTGTGATAATTTAAAGCAAAAAAATAAAAAAAAAGATTAAAAGTGTTATGTAAATGAAGAAAAAAAGTTGTTTTGGGGAAGGGGGAACAGCAAACTCTATAGAATTATTATTATTTTTTTTTTTTTTTTGGGTTTGGTTTTCTTTCCTCTAACTTCTTAACCACCAGTGAGCTGCTAATATCCCTAATAGTCTTGAGCATGATGAGAATATTACTTCCTTTTGCTCAGCTAATCATATTCAGTTAGTTGAGTGAAGGAACCTGCACACTTATGGTTACACGTGTGCAAGTGGTACAGTTAACATTCATAGTGTGCTTCAGTGTTGTGTTTTTAGGTTTGTGTGTTTACAATGTGCTTCTGTGGCTGAAATCTGAGGAGGGTTTTGGCTACATCTGCCAAAAGCAAGGTTAGGCCTTCGTTTGAGTAAGTGACCTATACATGGGTTTGAATTCTAAATGAAAGTGAGTGTAAGAGTAAGTTTGTCCCTTTCCTTTAAAGGATAAGGTGTTGGGTGTTCAGTCCTTGAGTCTATTGCGATCCTTAGCGGGCTTTGCATTGCTGTGTAACGAGACTCCTCACTGGTGTCGCACTACTCTAAATTTATCCTGCGAGACACGGGACGAATATGCGCACGCTGGCTCTGGTTGGGCAGGCCTTTCACAGTGACGAACACCTTACATGTGCGTGTGTCGCGCTCCTCGTGTGAGGAGTTACCTGGCACTCTATGCACACTTGTCTGTTCCAGATCTGGATTTTTAACGCTGTAATCTGTCATGCACTCAGTCTAGACCCAGAATAAGCATCGCTGTCTCATGCTCCGTTCTGATTTGGAGCCTGTGCTGTTGCTGTCTTCCAATTAGACAAAATGCAAATGTGAAATGGCCAAGCTTTGTAAACCAAACTGTTCATTTTTCATCTAGGACAGTAAGCGGACTGCAATAAACCTGTGCTGTGTTTGCTGTTCTCTGAGAGACTTTCTCTAGCATTGACTCAGCATGTTGAGAGAAGTGGCGGAGATCCCTCCGGCTGCCCTTATGTAATAACTGCCAGCTGCCCCGATGCCCCTTACCAAGGTTCTTCCTTCTCTCTGCATGCACAGCTGCTGCTGGTTCACTTTGATAACCTGGAGAGCCACATTCAGCCTCTTATCTCCTTCACACACAAACTTTGGAGGGAGGGCCGTGTGGGTCACAGTAGCCTCTGCAGACGTGGGTCACACCCCTGGGTCGGCGCATTTTGAACCTAGGTTGTGTTCTCCTTTCCCTGCCTTTTTTTGACCTGTTTTTGTTTGTTGAAAACTAGACTGTGGACCAATGTTTGAACCATCAACAAAACTCAACAGCTTGACGTGTTTTGAGTGTGTGGAATGAGCATTGACTATTGATTTCATTTTGTCCCCCCTTTTGAAAATGTAACTTTTTGTTTAAATGGATAAAAATGCATAATTTTATAAAATAGAAAATAAGGAGGGATTGGGGGGGGGTGGTTATGTGATGTTGAAAGTGTCCATTTTTGGTCTGCCCCCCACATCCTGCTAGTTACCGTCTTTGTGTGGGTGTTTGTGGGTTTTTTTTGGGGGTGGGGCGGGGTTTTGGGGTTTTTGGTTTGGTTTTTCCTTTTTTTTTTATTTTATGCTTTTATATATATATTTTTTTCTACCTGCCCTGAACCAAAGCCTAGATATTGCTATCTTTAGGCTGAATGACTTCAATACCCCAGTGAAAGAATGCACTTTAGAAGTTTTGTTTTCCCCCCAAACCCATATGGCTGTGTAAAAACACGGACGCTCCAAATTACACAAGGAGTATGGTGGTGGATCTCAGGGATATGGGATGTGTTTGTGAGAAATGTAACTTTTAAGCTGTGTCTTGTAGCTGCGTTCTGTTCCAGTGTGACCCAGAATATGCATTTAGTGGAGATGTCTTCTGCTCTTTAGATCCCATGTGCTAGTTTGTCCTCCTTTATTGGTGGTTTTAAGCCCCTCAAAGGTGTGTGGCCTGTGGGACTCTTGGCTAAATTCTGCATGTTTTTCAATAGGATCTCGCACTGTAGATGCTGATCCTTCTGTGTAAGCTCACTTCTGACTAGCTCCCATTAGAACACACTCATCCAAGCATGTTATGTTCTTTTTAATCTCACCTTCATTAGCTTTACCCAGATAACATCTTTAAAATGATGTGGCCTGGCTGTATGTGAATGATGTGAGGCTGTGTTCAACAGGTTGCATGTAAATAGGAATGAATTTGAAACCAGTGCATTAAGGCGGTTGTATTCATACCAATGCTGAGCCCCCCCCACCCCACCCTCCCTGTAATTCCAGAAGAAATTCCCAGTTCTGACATTCTTGTTCCTATCAGTGGATGCATGTTTGCGCTTTGCTTGTATGTTGTGCTATAGCTGGAAATGCATAATGTCCTAATGTCATTATTTGTTAAATGTTGTCCTGGGCTACAAGAGGGGCTTTTTGTTGGACATGGACACATTTGTCTCAAATAATGTTATGCTAATGCTTTGGGGCCTTTTTAGAAGGTCCAATGATGCAGGAAAAGTGGTGGGATTTTGCAGTAGGTGCTGTTTACATTTTGTTTTTGTCTGACGATGCCAATGATCGAGTCTAAAAGGTTAATATATGAAAGTGTTGCACTATATATCTTTGAATTTCATTGCAAAGCTTATTTGTCAGCTTGGGGATTTGAGGACTATTGAGATGTTTCATTAATACTATCATTTTTCAGCACTTTTTTACCTCACTTTATTTTTCCTTTTGAATAGAGGTGAACATCAGGAAAATGTTTTGAAGAGGGGAAAGAAATAAAAGTATTGAACCCCACATTTGTTGTATGCTGTCTTATTTTAAGCAAGAAGACAACTTTATTTAAAGGGTGCTTTTAAGTGGCTTGCTTTTAGTCTTTAACTTTAACTGTCACATGAGCTTTCCCACTTGTAATAGACACTCAACTTGATCTTTTAGTCAGCATTTTAACTCTTAAAACCAAAATGGGTGGAGGGCTGGTATTTGGGTCATGTGTAATGGTAGTCACTGGTTCCAAGTCCTTGAACAAAGTTGAGCTACTGCTGGAACAATGTCTTCCTGTTCGTACCACATTAGAATGCTTGCAAATTCCATCTCTCATCATGGCTTTGCTCCACCGCCCCTGCTCTCGAGCAAAACTGAGTCAGCAGGTTAGCCTGCTACAGTCGTGTGTAGCTTTTTAAAAAAAAAAAGAGTAATCCAAGCCTTGTTTTTTCTAATCCAAGTAAGCAATCCAGTTTTCCTTTCTACATTAACTTCTCATTACTCCACATACCCATATAAGCATGCTACTTTCTTTAATGTTGCTCACATTTCCTTTTACTTTAATGTGGCCTTAAAACACGTGGGATTCCAGTTTAAAGGCGTTGTGTGTGCGCAATTGGTTTCACTGGGATTGGAATTAAGAATGATCTTGGTAATAAGGCTGCATGTACCGGAGAGTGCAGGCTTGGCCATATTCACAGTGGATCTGAAAATCAGATTCTACACGAAGCTGGGCTGCTTTACTTGGAATATCACACCACATAGTTTGAAATTGCGTAAGTAGCATTTCTTCACATGAGATTTGGTAATTAAGCTACCTGTGTGGAGTGGTGGAAGAATTTTACAGTAATATTACTTCTGTCACTCAAACCTTAAATTACATTTAAAATACCGGTTTGAAGGGTTTGTGTGTACAGTAGTTTTCACAGAAATTGGGTGGGCTTGAAATCAAATAAGTTGATGAAAGATGTTTGTGTCTGCTTGTACCTGAGAATAAAGTTCAGGCTCTGGCAGTATTTGACACTGTAGATCTGTAGATCTGAAAACAACCATAGACCTGTTTCTACACGGCGCAGGGCTGTTTAACCATGTCTTCACCTTGGAATATCACAGCGCACAGTTTGAAATTGCACAAGAAGCGTTTATGGAATGTTCACATGAGCTTTTGTAATAATTCTACCTGTGTGGGTTGTGGAAGCATTTGTCAGTGACGTTACTACTGGCTTCCATTCCGATTTTGTTGCCTTTTATTTCTCTCAGAATGAAACCTGAATCCACATGGATCTCTGAGAGTTCTGGATACTTGAACTAGAAATGTCTCATATGTTACTTTTATGTGAAATGGCAGGTGTACAGTGTTCAGAGGGCGGTCAAAACATGGCCTGGCCAGCGGGAGGACAACAGTCAGGCAACAAAGCCTATTTCTGGAATATGGCTGAAAGACATATGTGGAGAGGGACAATGAAAACACTACACAGCAGAATGCGAACGAGGCAGAGACAATCCTGAGAGTATCCTGCCCATTCATTTGATCATCCAGTGCTTTAGTTTGGCTTTTTCTTTACACAGTGTATGTTTTGTATTCCCACAGAGTAGTATTTTTGTTGTATTCCTTTTTTCACCCCCTTTCTAATAACACTGACCTACAGTGAGGACAGCATCTAAACCCTTTTAAATCTTTAACGGTCTTCCAGTGCCTGTACACATTTCAAATTATGTTCAAAATTAATTTAGTTCAAAGACATACATTATGCACAGCTTTGACTTAGTGAGAACAAATCAGTGTACAGTCATAAGTATAATGTTGAAATACATTGATTGGGATATTGTTAAGTATTGTATTTCTGAAACAAAAACTATATACATTTCCAACATTGCAGTTAATGCCATTAAAATATCCAATATTTTAATCGATGCATTTATTTGAGTATAAAGTATGAAAATGTATTAATCAAATAAGTTTGAAATGTATTATGTGCAC
Source organism: Clupeocharax schoutedeni (assembly GCA_037974565.1). Classification (NCBI taxonomy): domain Eukaryota; kingdom Metazoa; phylum Chordata; class Actinopteri; order Characiformes; family Alestidae; genus Clupeocharax; species Clupeocharax schoutedeni. The sequence continues at coordinate 10,480,123 of JBBPDH010000002.1, read as the reverse complement.
TGTGTATTACATATCAAAAGAAAGAGTGTTGGAATTCTTGTTACCCCTCAATGTACTACTATCTTGTGCCTCTATCATTAGAATCAGAATCAGAAAATTTTATTTATCCCCAAGGAAATTGTTCACATCACGACTGCACACTCAGACAAGACATAACAATACAGACTAGAAACATATTAATAAAGGGAATAGTACACCTTACCCGTAATAAAAGTATACTAAGAGGAGAATATAGTATGGTTAAAAAATTAGAACACTCTGTACAGTAAGTGGAATAAAAACAGTTACATATAAGTACCTTTATCAGAAAAATGAATTGTGAGATACAAATTACA
>JBBPDH010000002.1:10462023-10476008 GCA_037974565.1 Clupeocharax schoutedeni | reverse complement strand
TTTTTTCTCCTTCCATACTGCCCTGTCAGGGACAGGCTGGGGGGAGCTCTTTTTCTCTCCTCCTCTCTCCTCATGTTATGCTGTTATTTCTTTTTTTCCTCTTGCTACCTCTCGTCTGACCTGTCCCCCAAGTGTGAAGTTTGTCTGTGTATGTTTGGTCAGAGGGGTCCAATTTTGCTGCATGTAAAAGTGTATGTGACAAATAAAGACGACTACGACTACTACTACGACTACTACTACTACTACTACTACTACAAGTTCTATACAAACAGGTAGAAAAAGCTATAGCATTTATTAATTTATTAAGTGAAACTGGCTGAAGTCCTTATAAATCATAACTAGCCCAGTCTATAACAGGTGTTACTTGATACTAGACAAGATTTGCAGCATTTTATATTTTAGCCAATGAATACAAAACATGTGACTGACCGCACATTCACCTCCCAAAACGAATGAAATACACAACTTTCAACAGAAACTCTTCTTTTCCTAGGGAAACACCCAGCATGGAGTTTCACATGAAGATGACTAGACAAATAAGTTATTATACATCTATTGTCTGGAATTCCACAGTACACAGATTGATACTTCTTATTACTGCCTAGCAGTAAAGCACTGGTTTTTGTTCAGTGGAATAGAAAACACATTTAAGAATCAGATTTATTGTGTGTCAAGGCCAGTACAATCACCCACACTGCTTTGACTCTCTGGGCCAAAATTCCCTCCAATTTTCCCAAATGGCAAGCTATTTCATTTCACTCATATGGGGATAAAAGAAATCCTCCTGGCTGCATTCTGACAAGTCCGAGCAAGGTGACAACACAGAGCTGAACAGGTATAAGATGGAAAACTTGGCTCATCCCAGTTAACACCAGCTAAACTCCTTTCAACTAACCACAACAGACAGGTCCACAAAGGTCTGGCTCCTCGCTGTAAATCTACATGACAGAAAGCATGCTTAGGAAGCAAAAGTACAGTCACTCCCCATCTCACAAACACAACATGTGTAATCTGTTGGCTAAAACTGAGGTTAGAAAGCAGTGTTTGGCCAAGGAATCTGATCAAAATTAAAACCAACTGAGGCTGCATGTATTTTGACACTCTGATGGCCTTATCTCTGCGCCTGAGTAATTCTGATTTATGCCAAATGAGAATGTACTAGCTGTGCAGCTGCACAGCAGGATCTCCTAAAGGTTATTCATTGGTCACTGCATAGAATTTGTAGGTGGTTTTGCCCGTTTTGCCCATTTAAAACAAAGTTTATAGTGCAACATAAACAGTACTTACTTTCCATCCACAATATCAGAGAGCTTCTTGAGAAATTCGGTGTCGAGGTGGTTATGCTCTCCAGTTAGAGTGTGAAAATACACCATCACATACTCCTTCACTGTGATATGATCCATCACATGAATGAAATATAACAAGGCCTACAGACAGACAGACACCACCACAAAGAGCGACACACGGTGTAGATCAGAGGTAACTTGTGTAGACTTAATACAACAGCTGAAAAGCATATAATCAATTTCATTTTTCCATGTCAATGAGTGTTACTTACCTTCTCCATGTCAATGAGTGTTACTGGAATGTTCCTGCCTACAACCACCATTACTGTTCTACCACACATATCAACACCTGTGGGCAAAAACACAATATAATTTGTAACTGATGTTAAATATGAAAACGAAAGACTGGCTTTTGAAGTGTCTCAGCTGAGATCACCTCCTTACAGAACCGGTTTTAATAATGACAACATTTTCATAATCAGTCTCAGCTACCTTCACTTCTTGAACTCAAGCTCAGTATTGTGAGAGTGAATCAGGTTATATGTTCTGGAATAAATGCAGCCAGATGTTCTCATCTAGTGTGCTCTCACATGGAGATTGCAGATACATACAACATTGTTTCAGAGGCAGTCTGCCCCCTTTTGGTCGAAAGAGACAATGTCAATTACTGAGGTGATGCCAATCAGCAGTGTGTAAGATAATTACCAATAGTAGCTGTATGTAAAAAAAGAACAAAAACACTTGCTTGTTGACTGTTAGGGACGGCAGCTCTTCGAGCAAAATGAATGTGCTTTGGACAGCCTGAGCATTGCACACAATGACACAGGGCTGGGGGTTTTTGAACTCAGTAGGGTAGTCCACCACATAGGGCTAGGACACTACCTGACCCAAGCAACAAAGGGATGATGATCTAAAACATCACCACAGCAACCGTTTCTTTTGTGGCTATTTTTGATCCTGAAATTGTGAAACGAGAGAAACGGATTACAGAACCCCCTGATGTTGTGCTCAATGAGCTGGAACTAAGGTTTCCTGCCCAGTGAGCAAACACATGGGGAGAGAAGATCCAGCACGCACATGTGCACAAAGACACACAGTACGACAGAAAGAAAGGAAGGATGTGCTAGAAAGACTGAACATGGAAGAGCACACGGACTTCACATTTCTGGAATATGATCACACATTTACACACACAATACAATGAACAGAACTAGAGGCTAAAACAGACCGGTTTGATATAAAGCTTTCAGCGCTGCAATGTCTGAGAGGTCCTCTGCTCGAGCTTTGCACAGCCAGCGGTTATAGCTGTAGGAGTTGAGAGATTAAGAGACTTCAACAGGTGATCTACACAGAACAGCTTCCATAAACAAAGATCAAACACACACTACATACTACATATTAAATGTAACAGCCACTCTTCCTTAGAAGTTTGCATATTAGATCACCCTGAACACAACTGTTATTTCATTTTAGTTTCTGATATATGTATGCACTGATATACTTTGGCATGGACAAAAGAAAGGTTCTTACTTCCTCTGGTGTTGTTTCTGCTGGGCTGCCTCAGAGAGCTGGCCCTGCAGAATCTGCTTTCTTTGCTTATCCACATCGCCCTCCATGCGCGCAAAAGCATGATTGCCCACCAGCCCCAGAGCTGACTCCAGAGAGTCATCCTCTGAATCATCTGAAATTGTAGATATTCACACACACACACACACACACACACACACACACACCTATAATATTCCTTTATAAATTACATCTGCTCAGAAAAGCAACTGATACTCAATTAATATTGGTTCCCTTTACTAAGTCCATGTGAAGCACTGGTTGTCCTTTGTGCCCCATTATAGAAGGCGTTTTCACTTTTGGATTCTTAATCTAGTTTACAATTCTGGATTTAATGGTCCCTGGTGCTTCACTGAACTGTTGACGTAACACAATTCAGGGCCAGAGACTGGATCCAAGGTCTGGATTTGTAGATTAAAGCTATATTCATACTGAAAGCATATACTTGTCCCCAAAAAAGCTGGTGGAATTTTTCCATATTAAATCTCCACATGCTTGACAATTTTCTAACATACTTGTTTTTTGCATGGTATGCAAAGCCTCAAGATCTTAGTGCTACTGTTCCAAGTTTGAGCGCCCCTGGTCAAATTACACATTTTGCTTAAAAGTGAACGCAAGTTTAATGCACAATTTTAACACATTTGGGAGTATAGGACCGATACAAAGACATGTATATGTTTTTAAAAACGTTAGATTAAGGATTAAAACACACACTGCAATTCAAAGTGAAATGTAACTCTTGCCTTCAACCACAGATGTTTTTTTCCTAGTTGCCTTCCAAGGTCAGAAATATTGCATTTTGGCTTAATACTATTTGGTACATATGGGTATATTCCTCAGCCCCCAGATTGCTATCCTACTTACAGGCCTGTGCAGCTATAATCAGAGCTCCCTGTCTATAGCTGAACAGTTCATCACCACCAAATGGTGCATTACTCAAAGGCACACATACATACATACAGAGGAGAACACACCCATCAGACTTAATAATAAAACCACCGAGGACTGAAGCGAATAACATTGATTATTACATTATAATGGCTGCTCCCAAGGTGTGGGATATGTTAAGCAGTAATTTAACAGTCTCTTGAAGTTTTGAGTGCAGGGAAAATGGGCTGGAACAAGTGTAAGGATCTGAACAATCTTGAAGTCCAATTTGTGAGAGCTAGAGGACAATGTCAGAACATCTCCAAAACTGCAGGGGTAGGATGTTCTCAGTACGTAGTGGTTGAAGCAAGGACAACCAGTGAACGCATGGCCAAGCAAGTCTTGCTGATGAACTTTTTTTTAGCATTTTGTGCCACTGTAGCTAGCCTTCAATCCAAACATACATGTCTGCAACAGAAAAATGTCATACACAGGCATTGCAGCTTTGCTGTATATATGGGACTATAGCTGCAGATCAATCAGGGCTTCCACTGCTGACCATTGAAAGGTGCCTATAATGGGCAGGTCAGGGGTGGTCTGGTCTGACAAATCATAATTTTCTTTGACACAATGTGGCTGTCCAGATGTATATGAAGAAATGGCACCAGTTGGCAGTTTGGGGAAATGACAAGCTGATGCAGGCAGTGCGATGCTCTGGGCAATGTTCTCCAGTGAAAAACCTTGGGGCTGGGTATTCACATGGATCGTAATTTGACCAGCTACCTAAACATTGTTGTAAACAAGCCCTTATAATGAAGAGGTGCTCCTCTAATGGCAATGGCTTATGTTTTGCTAGATAATGTGTCCTGTGTGATGTGCTGAACAAACTATCTTGACCCATGGAGGCCCCACATCACCACTTGAAGGACTTAAAGGATCTGCTGCAAACATTTAGGTGACAGATACTACAGTACACCTTTAGAGGTATTGTGGACTCCATACCTAAACGACAAAAGGACTGAGAACGTCTAGAGCTCGTAAACAAAGACTGGCTGCCTGCATCAAAACTCCTAGAGCCCAGGATGTGTGATGTGGAGCCAGCAGGCCTGGGATATGATACTCTACTGTTATTTGAATCTTAAGCAAGCATGCCAAACTGTGCTGCTCTGTTGTCACACTACAGCCATAACTGAGAACATTAATAGATAATGTCTGAGTGCTGCTGTCCTTATTTCCCCTTTTCTGATTACTCTTAAGTGAAAGGTGTTATGAAAAGTTTAAAGAAAAAAAACATTTTTCTTTTATAGGATAATTATCCTACATTTGAGCAAGAAAGAAAAATGGACAAAGCTGAAGTCAGATCAGGACTAGATTAAAATGCAGAAGCCTCTCTAAGGTTATTTTTGTCTTAAATGCTTCCATTATAATACTGACAGCCAAAAAGTTAACCAAAATAGTGTTTTAATAACTGCACCATACGGTCCTCTTTATCCACTGCAGAGCCTCGATTCTCTTTAACTAAGCATGACCTCAGTTACAGCGAACACCTCCATGCGGAGACCTTGGGCCGTCTTCCCATATCCTGCACTAAAGCACTGAGTTGCAGGCAGGGAGGCAGTGTGTGTTTATTTACACTGGGACTGGCTGATGCACAGTTTGTTTGAGTTGGATCCATAGCCCAATGGAGGGGTGATCACCCCAACACAGCTGGACCACAGGCCACAGGATCTGGGACTGAAATAATGGCGGGCAAACAAATATAAGTGTCCAAACTCTCCCTAACAAATAAACATGCCCATGTGGGCTTGCTCACACCACGCATACAACACACAGGAATAAAAGGTACGCACACAAAAAAAATCCAATTTATAACTAGTTTGCCTTTAAATATGCCTGCATTTACCGGCCTGCTATTGCTGCACCTGTTGTGGTTTTGAGGGCCTGTGGATGGCATGCCAGCTGACAGGGCTCCCAAGAATATCAGTCAGCGTTCGGTGCAAAAGATGAATGGCCAGAAAGGAAGAACTGGCTCATTTAACAATTAGTCTTGCTTGAATCTGTTGGCTTGTCTTATTGCATTATATGGACACACTAAGGAATTTCCACTGAGAAATATGACGCATTACTGAGAGTTCCTCACTGCACCTAGAACATTTTCCCATGAAAACCCATCTTTCCCTTGAGGGAAAACTCTTTTTCAAATAAGCTGATGCAAATTTGGAAACAATAAACCTAACTGATGAGTAGGGAAACAGGTTTAGCTGTTCATTCCCTAAAACCCTTAAAAAGTAACATTAGTTTAGGTATTAAACAAACCACTTTGACAGGTGCTGACGGTCATTTTCCTAGAGGTACTGAAAGAGCGCCATCACACTCCAAAGCCTGGGTGATTTTCAAACACAAGTGTGAAAAGCTTTATGCAACAAAGCTTTGCTTTCATTAAACTGATCGATCATGATCATATTCTAGAAACGGGCTGAGAGATGCCAGGTTAGTATGAGTAAGCATGATTTTGTGTGTAGAGCTCACCCTCCAGGCTGCCAGGCTTCTCAGTGATGCGGATCTGCCGCTCAGGCACCACTGGTTCACCCTCTGCGTTCCCTATGTCAGCAGGCAAGAGAGGCAAGCTGGTTCGTTCCTCATCTTTTGAGCGTGGATAATAAAGTGGCAGTAACTTCCTGTATATTGCCTAAGAAGCACATGGTGTCCAGAAACACACACAGATTCAGTTAAATGCGCTCTCATCAATCTCAATCATACAAACAGGACCCTGCAATCTTAAGTTTACACCTCCCTGAAGCCATAAGAATGCATTATGATTTATTTGCAGGTTTCAAACACATTCAGCTACAACACATCAATTCAGATCGTTAGAAAGTTGAGCAAACTCAGAAAACATACTCAGTTCTTAATCAACAAAAGTCCTTGAGCAAGATCTTAAATATTCATGCCCAAAATGAGCTTTGAAAATAGCTCACAGTTCAACCAAAGTGACTCTGTTCCGTTCCATTCACAACACATGCAAGCTTGAAATGCAATCAGTACAATCTGGGAGTTTGCACACAAACGAGGCTCATGAAATGAGCTTGCAAGGCTATCTTTAGCGGATACAAAATTGGAACAAACCTCTTCGGCATCGTACACTGCAAACACCACCGCTTCTATGCTGTCTCCGTGGTTCTCAAGAAATCTGCGAACAGTCCCTGACAAAAGAAGTAAAATTTTTATGGGTAAAATCTTGTTATAAATTTGTTCATTATATTTGAAGAGATTAATTCCAAAATGCTTGATCAGTTTTTGTAACCATTTCTGACATACATAATTTTTTTTAGTTTAACAAGGTGACACATTTGAAGCAGTTAAAATTTTGTTTCTTTCCATAAATTATTTCCATAAAAATCATGTGCATTGTACATTTATGGAAAAGGTTTGGATGGTATGACGTGTTAATGAGTGCTACTGTTTATTAGCACTGTATCGTTTGCTAGCAGTATTTCTAAACTAAAAAAGCAATGTTTACACTAGAAATGGTTTGCCTCACTCTGAAGTGTACATCTGGTTTTTCAATGAACTTTTCCTTTAATGCAAAGCATTTTAATTTCTTTGATAAACACTGTATTACTAATAGCACATCAGTGTAATTTAATTGTGATGCTGAAGTATTTTTAATGCATTTTGGAACAAAACCCTTCATTTGTTAACTTAGAATTGCTGTGCAAAAGTGATTTACTGAGGGCTATGTGAGTAGCGTCTTCGAGGGGATATCCTCTCTTTGCAGTACTGATCACACAAAAGCCCACAGAGATCATGGCATGCTCCCTGTAAGAGACACATGAACATTACACATTAGACTCCAATTTACACCTATTCTCTCTCTCAGGTTGACTCTAGGCACTGACTGGATTTGCTTTAATACTCTGAACAGTTCTCTGCAGAGTAGCAGACAGGAGTGTCTTTGATTAGGACATACTTTGTGTAAACCAGGTTTAATGTAATGAACAACTCCTGCTGTCAGAGAGTCACACCCAGGTAGTCTTGAACAGTTATACAATGTACTGGCCTACAGGATTAATAGACATGCACTGGATTCTAGCACATTCTGAACCTGGCTGAAGATAGCTGTGCTCCAATATTGAAAACCAATTCTTAACACCCTACATCAGCGTAATGTTGGTTTCTGACATGCAAGTGGCTGATAAGTAAAAAGATTAAGTTAAGTTAACCTATTGGAAAGTTTATCTTAAGGTTTCCTCAGAGACAGAAGGATTTACAAAGATGGCGCGTAAGAGAAGGCAGTTGTGTGCTAATCCCCCTTAAGATGATGTAATGGACAGGCTTACTTGGCAAGTTGCAAGACGTTTCTATAGCAGCTGTATAAAGAGCTCTCAGCAGCTGTGCGATACTTGGCTTTGTATTTGGGCCCCACTGTATGAATGATGAAGCGTGCTGCCAAATTGAAACCTTCAGTCAATTTCGCTTCCCCCGTCCGGCAGCCTGTAATAACACAAACACCCCCCACACCTGAAATCGGGCAATAAAGACACTTAGAAATATTTAAAAACAAATGAACAAACAATATTCATAGGTCTCAAAGTTTTGCTCTGCCCTGACGGCCCCAATTTCTCTCCCAGCAGAGCCCCCTACCTTTCAGTTTGAGTAGCTCATCCCTGAGCTCAGGGCCTGCATGCCTGTGAATGCTGTCTGAGATTGGGTTCTTGTCTATTAGTGTCTCATTGCTTGTGTTCACAATAGCAGTGCAGTTCAAAAGTGCCACATCCCCTTTCCTGTAATTAAAAGTGCAGATAATGTCATATCAGTAGAGACCCAAGGAAAGCAGTAAAAGACAGAATAACAAATTATAGAATATAAGAAGCAAATAACCACCACAAAGAGAACCCAGTCAGTTTTTCAAAACACACACACAAAAAAAGAACTGGATGAATTCTGAGAAATTTGTCCATGTGCCTCTGGTATGTAAAGAGGAACTTACTCAACTGCTAGACTCAAATCATCATATGACCGGATTTTCGGTGACACTACTGTGTTGTTCAGTAAGTGGACAAAATGATCTGGCAACTCTTGAAAAAGCCCACATCAAACAGAAAACGGACAGGTGTAATTACACGTCTGTAGCACCTCCCAGTGCTGCAATTCATGCATTTTCCTTTTTTTCCCTGTTTAAACAAAACTGCATAAAAACTGTTTAAACTGCAAAATTGCATAAGGAATTAACTGAAAACCTAATTCTGTATCTACTGTTTATGCGAATTAAACACAGCGTTTAAAATATCCTTTGGCTTCCGAAGCTATGTAATCAGAATTGGGGAAAGTTGCTGTGCATAAACAGTCATCTTTCTGAAGGAGCAGCCAGAGGGACCTATCACACTATCATGTGGCTATGCAACAAAGAGGATTTATGTTCACATGGCAAGAGGCAGGGAGGGGAGGGCTGGGGTTGTTGAGTGCCTGAAGTTGGCACAGAAATTCAGGAATCATGTTTAGAGCACAGCAACTAAAGGTTAAAGCTGGAAGAAATAAAAAACTGAAGTATGAAAAGAAGTAATGGGCTAAGGCCTGACCAACATGAAAAACTGGTGACTGTTAATGCTAATCATATCAAGAAGTGAAAAAATAATACCAGCAGACTTAATATGCTTAAAATTAAACACATTCCAGCAGTGTTTTGCTGTTATTTGTCAACACTGAATCGCCTAATACCTGACACTTTTTATATTTTGTTAAATTTAAACACCTGAAATGTACTAAAATTTGGTTGGTTTCTGTTCATTTGTTATTATTTTATCATCAAATAAGTGTTTCACATAAGAAAATGCTGAAATTGTGTAATTACTTAACTGTTAAACATGGTTTGTGGTTTGTATTCAGATTGAGTTATTTGCCCAAATTAGCTTTGATGATCATTTTCAACTATTAAATCTTCAAAACTAAACAATGTCTTTAAAAGGTGTTAAATATTGATGCTTCATCTGTGAAATAAATTACCAGGACTTCATTTTGTACAACTGATCCCTCAGTGAAGTACTAGTAAGACTCACAAGAGAATAATTTTCTTGTTTATATCCTCTCTGTATGGAAAAGGAGAGAGAAGAGAGTCGATCTGGTTAGCCAGGTTGTCCACCTCATCCCTCGTCGGACCTCCTCCTTTCTCCTCCCCATCCTCCACTCCCGTAGGCTGGTCCCAGGTGTGAAGGTTTTGGACTTCTATAAACTGTGAGCGAGCTCCCAAGGGATCCATGTTGATGATCAACAAACTGAGCAAACACACACATGCAAACAATGCACCCTTTCCATCAGTAACAGATCACGGGAATTACCAACATATAAAATGCTTGCACGGAACACCCTTTTGCAGAAACATGTTTCAAAGCAATAATGGTCACAGTATTCTCTTTAACCACAAATAGAAAAAAGCAGAAAAAGGAAACTATCCCATTTTATGGTGTTTCCTAACAGTAAAATGTTATCCGTAAAAATAAAAAGCCAGGTCCTTTTTCCTTCAAACACAAGATAGATACATTTCCCCATAGACACAACCCTGTCCTCACATGCTTCATGAGCCAGAATGTCAGTCTTGCTGAAAAATGTGACTCGCATTTCTGAGCATTATTGTAAGGTAGGGAGATGAGGAGAGGTACTCATGAGATGAGTCCATTCACTGAACTGCTACATTAAACACAACAAAGAGCATCTCTCTGTCCCAACCAGAGTGAACTGATAAGTGGTGCGTGTAAACATCTGTACCACCAAATTAGATTTTGGTAGAAAAACTTCCAATGACTGCTGTACTGTCCCTAAATAATGTGAAATGTTGGGGAAGAAAGGCAACATAGTGTCAGTAAGAGAACATCTTGCCCGAATGTTTCAAAAAAATTCTTTATATTAAGTTACGCATGTTCTGAATGAAGACCAGAATTTTCATTATGCCATCACATGTTCATTTCAACACCCAGCTTCCAGAAAAGCAGCTTTTGCTTCCTTTAACTTTTTTTTTTTTTTAATGAGTCGTATGTGCTTCCGAAGAAGCCTAAAATTGTGGTGGTTTCAGCACTGGTGCATTTCTGCATGACTCTAAATTTCTTCATATTTTTTTTTGACACACTTATTTCAATTGTTTCGAATTGCTAAGGAATGTGAGTTTTATTAATATTTGAACCATAACATATTGAGTAAAACAGACCCACTTGATACAAACCTGAACACATACACATGAATGAAAACTACATCTGCATTTTTTCTTCTGTTTGGTAATCTGCCTCCTGTCTCCTAATCGAGAAGTGAACAGTGTGACAGTATTTACCCACTACATTCAGACTAAACCCAGAAGAGCAAAGAGAGAACATCTCCTGCAGGACTCTTCAGCAGGTGTTCTCTATCTCTTTAAGGTCGTATCTGAGTTGACATACGGTTCTTTTCTAGACTAGGAGATAAGAGGCAGATTACAAATCATACTGAGAAAACAAGACCCACCAAACTTAACTTTAGATGTTCTCTCTCTGGTCTTCATGGTTTAGTGTGAGTGTAGAATGTAAATACTGTACATGTTCACTTCCAGATTAGAAGACAAGAGGAAATAAGACTCTTACGAACCTGAGCACATATATCTACACACTTATGAACCTGAGTACATATATCTACAAACTTACGAACCTGAGCACATATACAGACACACATATAGACACTAGTACGTGTGTGTATATTATATATACTCTCCCCCCGTCTGCCTCTGTCTCCTAATCTAGAAGTAAACAGTATGACAGTATTTACACTCAGACTAAACGCTGAGGAATAGAGAGAGAAGTGTGAAATAAATTATGGCAAGTAAAGCGAGATGGAGAGGCTTACCCCTGAAGCCCACTGAGATGTGCTGCTAGCTCGTTTAGCACTCAGGCTACCAAACATGCACAATGAACTGTCTCAGGACCACGGGGAGTAACTTCTCATGGTCTTCTGCTAGCCTTCCTGCTGTATAATACACTGTTTGAAAAAGTATCGTCCGTGAAACTCCGTGTTTTCCTCTCAGTTTGGAGTATCTTGCTCGACTTGATTTCACATGATCAGCTGATTCACGAGAGAACTCGATTACTTCCGGGAGGCTGTGCGCAAGGGACCGTCAGAACTTTTGAGCCGAAACGCAAATTTTACTGTAAATTTGTACTGTATTGCGTTGTCTTGTACATTGTATACTTCTCTTATCCTCATTGTTAATGACAATTAATATTTTAAATGCATATTTGTTTAGATCAAATTAAATACGGACTACGCTCAGATGCTCAGAAAGACCAAAGTAATCGATAGCATGTGTAATGCTTACATTTATAATGCTTATATAATACCAAAAAGGGAAACGATTTAAAAGCTATTGTATAATTAATAATGAAGAGGTTTGTCTTTTTATTTTTTTTTACAATGATATAATGACTTTGTGGTTCATTAACATCCAAATCGATAGGTACTTGATTACTTTGGCCTTTATTGAATACCACATGGCCACTCAGGCTGGGTGATGGAGGTTCTGGGCAGCTCCGGATGAAACTACATTAAATAAAAGAGGCATTTTTTATTATTTAAAAGGTATGTGAGTGGACGCTGTTTCTGTTGTATGCGTTTGTGACAGCTAATCCAATTGTTGGGTTAATTTATTTTCCCTCAGGTACCATGTGCGTGTGTATATATGCAATATTAGCATGCTTAGCAATACTACAGCAATTTATGTGTGTGAAGTTGACATAGTTTTCTGCTATTGACTATTTAAACATTTTAAATGAATATTGGGTTTAGTCATTTGGTTAGTTTGATTATACCTAGCTTTGGTAGGTCAGTCAACGGCTCTGGCAGTCCTTTTTCCATGGGCTGGTTTGAAGCTCAGTAGCAGTGTTATTAGAATTAGTAAACTTTATTGATCCTGACGTAAACTGCTTATGGCAAGGACAGTATAAAATATAAATTCTAAATAAATTAAATAAAACCTCAGTATGAAATATCCTGATATATACACAAGTGCTGCGTATATATACTAGGCACAAGTAACAATTACAGTTAAGTGTTTTTCTAATTACATAGATGGTAGTTTGGTATCGATGGCGTATGTTATTGCACGTAATGGAGATCAGTAATACATAAGTAACATTGTCATAATTAGTGATATTCACTTCATAAGACTATTGCACATTAGATATTGCACATAATTCAATGATTCAGCACCCATTTGGAAAACTTCACATGATAATGCACATGGTAACATACTAAAAACTTAAAGCTTTTCAACAACGTTTCCCATCTAAAAAGAATTAAAATTTCATGCCCATAGGTTGGAGACTGTGACTTGCCATGGGCTTGACTAAACAGTACCTGCGCTACGCAGCCACTGCTGTTTTTGGTGTGATTGGCAGCCAGAAGACCAACATCATCTTTGTAAACTTGAGAGGCGGTGAAAGGGGGCGATACGTGGCGGTGGGAGCCTGCGAGCATGTCTTCATTTGGGATGTGCGCAAAGCAGAGAAGGTGAAGTTTGAATCCCTAAGATATCATTATCCCCAACTCAGTCTATCGTCTGATTCACATGCTGTCTCTGTCCTTTCAACACACCTGTAGCAGGAAGTTGTTAATAATAGATGCATTGTTAATTTCAGTAAGCATTTATATGCCCAGTGTGGTATGGTAATGCTGCAACTATTTCAACGCAGTTTTCAAAAATAGAAAGAACATTTGAAGAGTGTATTAAAGATTTATATATACATTTATAGTAAATGTCAGTATGCACTTCTGTCTTACCTGCCATCTTTCTTGGTAACCTCTGTCAGTGGTCAAAACTAGGCAGGTTGCATCCTCTAAATCCTCTAAACTCAGTCATATTATTGAGAGATCACTGTTTTGCCAAATCACCTGCTGTTTTGCAGTTTGAAATTAAAATTCTACTTTTGTTCAATGTCAAAAATCTAACATTGATTTCAGAATCACTAATCACACCTGAAAATACTTCTGTTGTTACACCCCTGATTGTTAGTAACCATTCACTAATTGCTAATGTCTTGATGGTATGGCTCTGTTTTGTGGTTGGATGCAGCCTTAAATGTCATTTGGTTCCCTTACCTCCCCGGGGCAGTTGGATGGCCTAGTGGTTAAGGCATCCGCCCTGCGACCAGAAAGTCCGGGTTCGAACCCTCACCAGTGAGGTACCCTGAGCAAGGTACCGTCCCCACGCACTGCTCCCCGGGCGCCGTGTTCCTGGCTGCCCCCTGCTTCACT